>SCDT01000166.1:38853-83953 GCA_004143765.1 Drosophila melanica
TGGATAAAAAGCCATTCCCCATCAAAATCGGTTCAGTTTTGACCAAGTTATGCTAGTTTGAAAATTTGATCCATGCCCAAATAGGAAATATTGGGCACAATTTTTACATGAATATCGACCAAAAATTGTGCTTCCAGATTTAAATGCAGAATTAATTTAGATGTCAAATCATTGATAAAAAGTCATTCCCCATCAAAATCGGTTCAGTTTTGACCAAGTTGTTGTTGTTTGAAATTTTGAAATGTTTCTTTTTAGTAAATATCAGTACTGCATTACGGAACTTTATCTGAACTTTATCCTCGCTCCTTCTGTTTTAGTTTGGTTGCTTTTTAGTTGGCCATCTCTACCGTCCAGAGGTTGAATGCCACTAGGCAAACTCAAACACTCAAACCTATGCACGATGGAGCTCGCTAACCTTTGATTGATTGATTCGCCCACAAATAATTGGCATACATTCCTGTTGATTTTAGATGTTTTCAATATTATTGTTTAAAGTTTTTCACCTTATTTTATTTTGTCTTGTTTGTGTTTTAACTCAAGGATACAACAATGCTAATCTTAAATTTCAACGAAAGAAATGGCCATAAAACTAGAAAATTAAAAAAAAAAAAAAATTATTAAAGCTGCCTAGGTGCGAATGAGTGGGACAGCTTCGAAAGCCTGGACATGGGGCTGCAGTGGGCTCCGCTGGGCTACGGCCTAATGTTGCTTATTATGGGCGGGTGTTGCTTTGAGGGAGGGGCCTCTTAACTGGCATCGGCGCGAAAAAGAAAGCGACGCTTGCGCGCATCCATTCTCGACTGAGACTTGGGCTCGCGTACCTCTGGAGCAGCTGCCTCCTCCTCCTCCGCCTTTTCGGGTGTCGGCTCGGCTTCCACTTTGCTGACTGTCTCGGGCGCTGGATCCGCGATGGAAACGCGCTTGTAAATGGGCAGAATGAACTCCTGTTCCTCGGCAGCAACTGGCGCTGACTCTGCTACAATTGGCGCAGCTTCTTCCACAGCATCTGGCTTGTCGCCACCCGTGCTCTCAATGAGTGTCATGGGCGCCGCAGCACCTGGCGTTAGCACCAGTTCCATGGGCGTGAGCTGTTCGTTCTTGGGATTCTGATCTAGGCGCTCCTTGACCAGCTCCACAATGTCATCGATGCTAATGGGCGGCATATAGGCAGCTGTTGCCAGACTCTCCTGGGCAGCCTCAGTCTGGATGGGCTCAGCCTGAACGGGCTCAGCCTGGACCGCCTCATCCTGGACAGCTTCACCCTGGACAGGCTCAGTTTGAACAGCCTCAGCTTTGACAGGCTCAGCCTGGACAGGCTCAGTCTGGACAGCCGCCTCTTTAATCGACTCCTGGGCAGCTTCTGGCGCAGCGACCACTTGCACGGGTATCTGATAGTCGGCGGGCAAATGGTTCAGCTGCATTATATTGATGATGGGCGAGTCTTGTTTCAGTTTCAGCTGCGGTTCAGTTTCCAGCAGCTGCTCCTCGACGGACGCGTTCTTGTCAACTATTTCGGGCTCGGGCAGCTTGGCCTCCTCAATGGAAACGTCAGCTTCCGCTGGCTGCTGCTGTTCCTCCTCGGTGTCTGGCTTGGCGTCGTTCTCTTGGATTTGCGGCTGCTTCTCAACGGTTTCGGCCATGTCCATGGCCGCATTGGCCAGCTCAGTCTCAGTTTTCTCCTCGTGCTTGCGCAGTGTGTTTAGAAAGTCGGTGATCAGCTGCTCCGCCTCGGCGGCCATGACCGGATCGACGGGCTTGAAGCCGCCCAGGGACTCCTGCACCTCATTGTTGGCGCCGCTGTTCTCCAGCATCTGTTCCACGATCGGATTGGGCTGTGCCATCTCTGGTGTGGCTGGCAGACTAACGGGCGCATCCGCCGGCTTGGCCGCCTCCATCGCTTCGATGTTGATCAGGGCTTCCTCGTTGGAGCTGCTCGACTCTTCTATGGCCGGCTCAAGGGGGGTCTGCTCGGGCACAACTTCCAGCTTGTGCTGCTCCTCAGCAGCTGGCTGCTCCACAGGCTTCTCCACAGGCTCCTCAACAGGCTTCTCCACAGGCTCCTCCACAGGCTGCTCCACAGGCTGCTCCACTGGCTGTTCTTGTGGATTTTCCTTCACAGTTTCAATGATTACGGCGGGTATTTCCGGGATGGCTTCAATGGGCTTCACTTCGACAAAATTGTCAGCTACTTCCACCTTCGTTTGCTCTACTTCCTCCTGTGGCTTGGCCTCCACCTCCGCCTCAGACTCTCTTTCGGGTTCAGGCTGTGCTATGACCAGCACTGGTTCTGGCTCGGAGGCCTCAGCTATGGGCTCCTCCGGCTGCACTGGCTCCGCCAACATCGTCTGCAGCTTCAGCGTGGGCTGCGGTTCACTCAGCTCCGCTTGGGCCTGGACAATTGCCTCGGTGACCGCTGCAGGTTCGCTCTCCTGTACAGGTTTCGAGCTGCTGTTCTTGTTGAAGATCGCCGGACGCTTGCGTATGGAGTTGAAAAGCTCGTTGCGAATGGGCGTGGCAGTTGCGGGCACAGCTGGCTTAATCGCCTGCGGCCTCTCCTTGTTGGGTCGGACGCTGAAACGCTGTGGCTTCAGTGGCTTGGACGCCTGCTGGGTGAAAGCAAGAGGCACAACTTCGGGCTCTGGCTCCTCAGCCGCCTCTACCACGGGAGCTGCTGTGACCGTAACCGGCACCTTTCTTTGTGGCTTGTTGTACGTGACGGCGGGCTTGCGGCGATTGGGCTTTGGCTTGGGCTTCTGCACCTTCACGGGCTTCGCTGCCGCCACGGTTGGTTCAGGTGCGGCAACGGCGCTCATCTCAGATTGGGGCTGCTGCTGATCAGATTCAGGCGCGGGTTCGGGTTCGCTCTCGGCAATAGCCGCTGCTGCTGCTGCTGCTGGTGCTGGCTGATTCTCCTCCTCGGCAGGCAGGCCAAAGTTGCTGTTCAGCTCGTAGTACCTGAAGCTGTCCTCGCACTCGATGGTCATGTCCTCGCGGCGCATGCATGTGAACGATTCCTGCGGAAGGACTTGAGCAATTGTAGCCAATCAGATGGAGTAATCCACAGCGCTTACCTGACTGAAGATGGTCTCCTCGGGACAAATGAAGCTCCAGCGGAAGGTGTTCTCCTTGCCATCGGCATAGGTCACCGGCAGGCACACATGAAAGATCTGGCAGTCGTTCTCCACATCCGCGTAGTAGCCATACGACTTGTTGGCGCACGAGAAGTTGTCCGTAATGTCCGCCCGTATGGAGGTCGCATTGCTGGGCAGCGTCAAGGTGCCCACCAAAGGAGTTGCTTCCGCTTCCGTTTCCGATCCCATGTTCATTTCCGACTCCTGCTCCTGCTGCACAGCCGTTGCGCTCTCCTCGCGCGCCATAACGGGCGCATTCTTTCTCTGCAGTAGACAGTGTCGGAGGGGTTAGCATAAAGACATTATGATTAGCTAGCGACCATTCAGCTAACGGAGTACGTGAGGCGCATGCGCACAGCCAAAATGAATCCAGCACGTGACATGATTGCTGCCCACTAGCTAAAGAGCTGCAGCTATGGCACCTAGGTACCGAAAATAAACCCTGAAAAAATTTCACTTGTGTTCTAGTTTTTGGCGTTAAGTGAAAACTGAACTACTCCACCTCCCCGCCACAGCAAAATGTGATAGCTATTTGTGCACTTCGCACCTGGCGGTCAACCATTTTTATTTTATTTTTATATTTTTTTTATTTGGTCAACGCTGCAATTGAAGTTACTTTCGAATGGCGCGCTTGAATGTTATCACATCATATTTTTAACCATATCGATAAGTTATTTATTTGAGACACGCATTTAAATTAGCTAACTAGCTTGATTTTTCGGGTTTCAGTCACGCATAGCTTTTGTACGAGACTGCTGCAAAGATATTTGTAAAGTTTCTGGAAGCAGCGGTGACTATTAAATACTTCTCTCTAGTAATACTTTTCTTAAAATTCATTATTTAACTTGAATTATATCAATATCAATATCAGCTTGCAAATTTTTGGAAATGATTATTCAAAAAAAAAAGTTTGAATCACCAAAAAAAAATATTTCGATCGTTTAAATAACAGGCACATAATCAACTAGTATCACATGAACACAATACTAATTTGTATTCCCGACCAAAAATTCAGATTTCAAGTTAGCACCGTTTGGGTTATACGTGGATCGTGAATCAGCTGGCCAAGTCTACAAATAGATTACACATTTCTTGTATGCCTTATTGCCTTCTACCATATTGTACGTTAAATTATGGATCATAATTATTTAAATTTCCCTCAAATTTAAACATATTACACATTTATTTTCGTTTTTTTGTCCGCCCTCCATATTCATATGGAATTCGCCTGCCAAGAGCTTTGCCAATCTTAGAGCGGACCATAGTTTGTCTGCCGTTAAAGCAGAGAACCTGCAGCTGTCTATAAATACCTCTGCGATTCCTCAGCTGCAGTTGGCCGTTAAAAGACTAAACGTTTGGCATACCAACTAAGCGAGCAGCAAAAAAGACTTATGCAAATGTGTGCAGAAGACGCAGAGACAGACGCAGACGCATACACTATAGTTTGTCGCATGAGTAACGCGGCCCATTAAAATTTCAGACTATGCCTGGACAAGGCAAACATTTCAATAACAGTTTTCCGTTGCCCGTTTCAATTTCCGTTAAGAGGCCGTTGGCAAACGGAAGTTGTCTGCCTGCCTGCCAGCGAATGCAACCAAAATCGAATCCAAAATCGAACGCACCTGTTGGGCAAGTGGTCCCGCGCTGCAGGAGGCGGCCAGGAATAATATTAGGCAGATGTACTTCCACATGATGTTGCACAAATTGTTCAGTTATATGTCTATATATGTATATATATATATATATCACTTTTATCACAACACTTGATTACAACTTATTTGAACTTGTCAACTCTAGCTCGCATAATAATCCTTTGGATGCGAGAGACTGTGTGTGAGTGTGTGTATGTGTGGGTGTCTAATCCAATTTATATCCAAGCGTATGCAGATCTTGCCCAGCTATATTATATCTATATATGTGTCTGTATATTTGGCAATGACCAAAGCTTGCACTCGCACTGTTTGCGGCTGCTCTTGCACACCTGTGAGGCACCGTTGGCTTCCAAATACTAACTGCGACAAACGAACCCATGCGACGCCCAATTTATATATTCTTCGCTTTGATTTATTAAGAATGCAAAAGGTAGAGAAAACCCAACAAACAACGCACACATACACACACACACACACGCGAAGGCACCTACAGGTGCGTGCGGCAAAGAAATGTAGGCGACAACAACAAAAGCAACAACGACAACCACAACCACAAACACAATTACAATTACAATGGTAAATGCTCGCTTCTGCTTCGCAAACGTGACGTGGAACTCGATGGAACGCAAGTTGTGGGACGCAAGTTAAGAGCTGAGAGTCACGTGGAATCAAAGATCTTCTTCAAAGCGATCCTCTACGAAGAGAAATTTAAGTGATTTTAAACAGAAGAGTGCACAGAGTAGTTAAAATAATTGTTAAAATACCACTAAAATAAAGTTTAATAGTAAAATTTCTATTTTTTATTGATGTCAAATATAAATTGGAGTACTGTACTTTTCGACAAATGCGCACCTCATATGGGAACATATGTTTCAGATATAGTAACTAAATCGAATATTTTAATGCTAAGAACAAAGCTCTCTACTTTTGCCTGCAATAAACCCTATGCGACGCTTATTCAAAAAAGTATAGGGTATAAAATATGTTAAGCTGGTTCTCAGTTCTTTGTTCATCCTTCTGCGATAATATCTCATGTGGATTAAAGGAGTGTACATCTACTGAGAAGAATACCTATGCACACATTTAATGCCACAGATGCTGTCTAATTAATATGCCAAGCGCTTTTTGGCCACTTTACCAAGATGAACAACAGATGATAAACAAACAACACACCGCTGGGCGCTTTAAAGAGCCGCCAACAATTGCGTCGCGAGCCAAGGGGGGAAGGGAGCATTTTGACTAGCGCCAGGCAGGTGCATAAACACCCAATTAATAGGAAATATAAATTAATTACTAACTCGATATTGTTTATGGCAGAGCGCTATTTCCGATGCCATTGGCCTCAGGCAGCTTTCGCTTTTTGCTGAGCTGTACGTGATTTTCGATAGAACAGACAAAGGGCAGAGAGCGAAGGGGGGGACAGTACTGGACACTATTGGGGGGATAAAATAAGCTCGTAAAATTAGAAATTCATAATTGACGCGTAATACTCGTACGTGTGCGTAGCCGCAGGCATAACCCGCAACTATGCGAAATGGTAGCAAACCATTCTAAATTATTAATGCGCCTTAATAAGCTCGTCGCTCGTTTTGGGCGCTGTGAAAGCAACAAAATGATGATATTTCGTTTGTTGCATAATCCTTTGCCACCTCTTCTTCTTTCATTCTCTCCCTGTGGAGCCATTGAACCCAAACGAATCTGTTTTTGGCCAGCGGCTGTAGTTCCCGTCTAAAGTCCCACTTGGTACACATAAAACTGCAATCTCACGTCTCTGGCCAATCTTTCGAGTGTAATCTGCGACAAGAGGCACCCAGTACCAAGCGGCAATACTGTGTACTTGTGACTGAACAATTTCTTACTAATCAGAATATACATCATAAACTATGCACATTCAGTTCCCTAGAACTTTTCTACTGGTTGCAGAGCTTTGGATTCATATTTATTCCTTAAATCCTAGGCTAAATTCTACTTATTATTTTTATTTTAACCTAAGAAGTATTTAGTGCTTCCTGTGAGCTAAATAATCTGTGATAAATATTTAATTTATTTAATTATTTAATTAAAAACCAGGAAACATATCGATTTTTTCGGTGCCTGGTGGATCTTAGGATTTATTGCAAGTTTGAAGTCCTTCACTTGGTGAAGATTGTATAAAAACTAATAATAATAAATAAAGATTTTCTTTAGTCAAAATCAATTTGAATGCAAAATCAAAGAATCGTGTTGAACACAGAACTTTTCTTTTATTAAGCTATAACTTACAAATAGCTTGATTGCCTGCCGAATGAGGTATATGGGCAGCTAAATTGCGGCTAAGTAGTTGTAAGCCCTGCGAGCGTATGTGCATTAAAATGCCTACATGGATTTAACGCACTTGGCAACAAAGTGAATTAAAGTGCAAGCAGCCGGAGGGACGGACGAGACGCTTAAACGTGCAGAGATAAGACCGTTGACAACAGGGCGACGTGTTAAGCAAAAATTCTACATCAAGTGTGGAACTGAAACCGGCAAAAAAAAAGAAGAATAAACAAAATACATGACTGGAATTATGACAAACGAATTATGAATAGATGGGAGAATGGCAACTAGCAAGGGGAACAGGGGGGGTGCTACTGTTTCGGGGAGCCAAAGCCAGGCATGGTAATTATTTAAAATCCATAAAAATTGGCAGCTTAATTTTAGACTTTGACTTTTCCTTTTTGGTTTTTTTTTCTTTTCGTTTTTTTTATGGTGCTTAATGCAGCGAGAAACACGTGTAACTTTCTAAAATGCAAATCAAAGTGCAATGGAAATATCATGAGCACTTTTCAAATTTTAAAATCGATTCGATGACACGTGTGCCCGGCCCAGTCCACAGCCCACAGCCCACAGCCCACACCCCACCCCCCAGTCACAAGCCCTTTAGAGAACGCGTCGTCGTCGTGCAGTGCGTATACGTGATGCAGTGGCACTTTCTAGTGCGCGCATTAAATTTAATTAATTGTGGCGAGCTCACCAAATGACCAACTTGAGCTTCCATCAACTCTGACAGCGGCACGTCGCCGCCTGTCGTTTAATAGAGCAAAGCGCCAAACGCGCTTAGAAATTTTGCACACTTGACCCGCGCATAGAGTAAAATTCGCAGAGGCGCAGGCGCAGACGTGACTCAGACACTTCCTACAAGTTCTGACCAAATGTATGTTTGGTGCTGTTTTTTTTTTTTGCAATTCGCGCACGTTGTCTTCCCTTTAACCGTTATTTCACCGACATCCACAGCGGAGATTCGCCAAACATTTTTGCCCCGAGAATTTCAATTGAGTTTTTTATATATTTATACTCGATCACTAATATGAAGGCAGTATATTGGGCTGGCTGTCTGTCCGTCTGAACTTAATGTTTTAAAATATATTTTGCAATTTGATAAAGTCTATCTCCATCAGTTTAAAAGCCAAGATTCATCAAATATCCATTCAGATTACTAATCAACTTGCCTAAAAACAACTCGGAAAATCCATTAAAACTATATCGCTCACAAATTTAGACTTTAAGATCAAGCCACCAAATTTCGTCCCCAGAAATCCAAAAATTTCATATTCTCATATTTTTTGGTCTAAAAGAAACATGGATAATTAGGTTAGCTTTTGACTTTTTGGAGCTGTAGTATGCTATGAAAGAGTACTGCGCAGTCGGTTACACCCAATTGCAACGTTCTAGCTTGCTATTTTTTGGCAAACCATCGAGAACCAACTGAGATTGGCGATGGTATCTGCATGATGTATGGCTCTGGGCCACACCCACGACCCAGTGGGTCGGGGCCAGTCAATGCGACAGTTGGCCGCCCACTTGTGAGTTTAGAAAGTGCTGAAAACTAAACTATTTCTGTGTCTTGTTTTTCTCCTTTTTTCTGTGGTGTTTTTATTGACATCAATTATGTGGCACACGTTTGCAGACACACGGCTCCCACGCATCGGGCTGCCCCCGCAGGGGGCAATCGAATTTTTATGGCCAATTTCATTGATTTTAATTTTGCTAATGATAAGCATTTCTTTGCACGAACCTTAGCAGCTCCCAGTTTTGATTGCTGCGTCTAGATAAGGCGCATGTTGCGGCATGTCAATTTGCTTTTGCTGCCGCTGCCCCCGCGTTGCATGTTAATGGCCAGCTTTTCTTTCAATTGGTGCACTCGCCGGGTGCGAAGTCTGTCTGTCTGTGCGCCACAAACAAGGTCAATATCAATAAGTGGCAGCAAACGTGTCAGAATGCATGTACAGTTGCCCAGGGGACCCGGCCAGCTAGACTGGACCTTTGTTCACTTTCTTTTTTCTTTTGCCGAGTCTCTCGGTTTTTTTTTTCACAGGGGGTCGTTGTCAATCAATTTAGCGTGGGACACAGCGCAATCCATCAATTATTGTCGACAATTTATTAGCCATAAATTGGCTACACTCGCAGCTTGTTTGACGTTTGTCAAACACAAAATTTAATTGGTTATTGCTGCAGCCGATGGCAAACACACATTTTGCGCCAAGTGCCGAAATTTTATGCTCAGCATTTAAAGCACGCACCGCACATGCGCAAATTGCCGTGGCATCCAGCACCACGACAGAGACACGGGGACACCCATCGCAGCACGTCGCACCTATTTGGTATTACGGAGCAGTGCTCCGACCTAGAATTAGGCCACAAATTAGAATCAAGCGCACGGCCGCATAGGTGAAATTTCGAAAATTCCACATAGAATTGACCGCATTCTGGAATTATTTATTGTGCTGGTTTTGCCAATTATCTACCTGCCAATAATAATGCCTGCCACAGGAAGTTGACACATCAGCTGAATTATTTTCCATGATTTACATTCGAATTAAAAGCTTCAATTAAATTAGTAGAATAAACTGATATCAAACAAAAACTCTGTGAGGACCATTCAAGTTGCTTTTGCTTTTAATAAAGGGGAAAACAAAGTTTAAGAAACAAAAAAAATACGTTTACCTTAATGAAAACAATTGTTCATCGAATGATTATAATAATAAAATGTTTTATTATGGATCATAACATATAACATACGAGTTAAAAAAAAAATAATAAGAATAAATAACTTAATGCTAATTTGTTTAGCTTAAAATGCAACAAATTTGTTATAACTTAGCCGTTAGATTCGCTACAAATTTATTGTAATTGTTGTTAGGTTAGGTTAAAAATTAAATTAACATATAGGGCATTGCACTAAAATCGAATAAATTTCTACTAAGGCGGGGTTACAACTACTACAAATTGGTAAACTGGCATTTTGTGCTAAAATTAATTTGGATCTAGGACTATAAGGATTATTTAATAATCAGCGACATAATCCGAGTAAGTCAAAAAAAAAAAAAAAAATTACAATTTGTCTTTTTTTTTTTAAATATTTTTGTTGTTTTTTTGTTTAAATATTTGAGAATGCTCCATCGAGGACATTCACTGCCACTGGTGTTGATTGCGATAGGCCAAATAGTGGGAATCCTGCGCTTGCTGCGGCCTGACCTGGTAGCTGTCCGTGGATGAGTCAACATCCTCAATGGATGGGTCCGTTTGCAGTGAACGCTTCCAGTAGCTGCCCTGCTCGCCCCAATCCTCGCCGTGATCTTCGTAATGGTGCTGATGATGAGCATGTTCGACATAGACAACCTAGTTAGAAAAATTGCAAATAGGGCGTGAAGTGAGAAACACCACAGGAAATACCAAAGAGCCCAGAGTGTAAGAGCTGTGTGTGTGTGTGGACATTGTGGACTGTTTGTTGTGGTTGTTGTTGTTGTTGTTGGTAAGGGTAAATTGTAACCGATTAGGCAGATTTTCTGGGAATGTGTATGTTTTTTTTTTGTAAGTGTTATGAGTGCGGGGAGACCATCGGTTGTCTTTCAAATTCTTTTCGAGTTGACGTTAGGTGGGAAAAGGGGTGGCCAAGGCGTCACTATGAGAGAGACACGCCTATACTTACACATTGTGGGGAACATTTTGGATACGCTACGTATGTTTGTTTGTATTTTGTCTGAGTTTTTGGTTATGGGGTTTATTCTTTTTAATTTGTTTGTTATTAACTGATTATTGTTGTAGCTGTCCAAAATTTTACCATATCTGAAACCAAAGAGGTCTGAATATGTTAGCATCTGGAACAATTGTTGAGGTCTGTAATTTGTTGGAACTGTTGTGGAGAAAATGTAAAACGGAAACCGGAGCTGGTGGAGTGAAACAGTTAAAACGCCCAATAACTGTGTACGCAATTATTTCATTTCTTTATATACAAAATGTTTCAGAGAGTATTAGAGAAGGTATAGAAAAAGACAGAGAGAGAGTCGACAAATCTTTGCCAATAACTGTTGCTTCTTTGCTTATGATAATAATAAACATGTTCAAAAACAAACAAAAATATTAAAGGGTGCATTAGATCCGATTAGAGCAGGAAACAGTTTGGCCACATAACCGGGAACATATTGTTCGTGTGTGATCCAGAACAAAAACAAAACACAATTCGATTGAAGAGCTGCCAATTTACCACTCAACTTACCTTCGACGGTGTACCGCCCCGCTTCACATCGATCCAGAATCGTGCTATGTTTATTAGCAACCCGATCAGGGCTATGGCAAAGAACTTAACCTGCAGATGGGCGCCCAGAATTTTCAGCAGCAACTCGATTTTGGCCTTCAGAAGAGAGCCAATCAGCACCAGCTTTGCGACGGCCTTCCTCTTCTTCTTCTTCTTGCCGCGTGTAACTGTGAATCGAATTCGATCGGTTAATACACTGCTAACATACGTAGCCTCACTTAGGACTAAAAACAAAAGTAACGCATCATAACACATAAAAAAACGATTTAACGATATTTATCGCTTGGGAGGGTGGTGTTTGTTAGTATGAACTGCAGTGCGCGTAAGTGCGTTAACGGTAACGGTAACGATAACACAACGATAACGGTAACGATAACACAAAAAAGCATTCAAAGCAAACAAGCAGGCGAATTATGTACATAAACCAAATACTTATGCTATGAACGGGTAAACAATTTATGTAAATGTTTAATGTTTGAATTGAACATAAATTATTTGTCCGTTAAATAGCAGCTTAAAAGTAGCTTAAAGTTAATGGGCTCTGTGCACAGCTAATTGCTATGACATTCATCGCCATACCGACACCAATATAACAACTGCTTGCCAAGCAGTGCAAATACCGCGCATGCGCCGCAGTTCACTGCTGTGGCAGGCACATGCTGCAAGCAGGGCAAACGTTGAATTTTGATTTACAAACTTATAGATACCCTCGCAGCGGCTTTTACTATTATTTAGTAGCTCTTTCTGCAAGTGTACGTCGTCTTCGGCATGCCAAAGGACAAATTTATACAATCTTATGCTATTGATAGATAGGCACTAAACGGTGCTTAGGAAATGGTGCGATAAAGTCATTGAAAACCACACGCAGCAAACAACACACACCTCCGTTACTTCTACCATATTTAATCGGGTTCTTATGCTTGCGCTTTCCTCCGTCCGTATCGACATCGATCAGGTCGTCCAGCAGGCCGAGACCCAGGGGATCGCTAGATTCCTCCACCACCACCGTGGACTGTTGTTGGCCCTTCTTCTTGCGCTTGCCGCGTTTCGGCTTGCGCTTGAAGGGCTTTCCGCCTCCATGACCGCCGCCGCCGCCGCCGTGGCTGACAACTGTTGAGCCGCTCTCGTGTCCCGCGTCCACTTCGTGATGTTCCGGCGCTGCCTGCACCACAACCAAAGTGGCCGGCTGCTGTTGCTGGCCCTTCTTCTTGCGCTTGGTTTTGTTCTTCTTGCGTTTATTACCACCGCCGGGTTTTTTGAGCGCGCCCGCCGCGTCATCCGCACCATCCTCGAGCTCTATGAACTCGACGGCGCCTGAGTTGCCACCATCACTGAAAACCGATGTTTTCACATCGTCCGCCGGCTGCGCGTTGGTCGCGACCTCGCTTTGGGTACTTTCATTTTCTGGCTCATCTTCCGGCTCTTCTTCCTCCTCCGCGTCGCTTGTTTCCTGATCGCCGCTATTCGAGGCTTCAGCATCATCCTGTCCACTGTCTTCCACATCCGAATCCCCCTCCGTATCCGCCTCTTCGTCGTCGTAATCCACGTTTTCACTATCATCGGCCCCCGCCGCTTTCGATGTCTGCAGATACTCGTATTCGCGGCCGAGGAAGCTGAACGGCAATCGACAAATCGAAAAATGGAAAAAGAGAAGGAGAAACAGACAAATATATGAAACCGGTAGTCGGGTATATAGCTAACATGTTAGCAGTTACCCGTCCATCGTCTCGGCAAGATATTCCTTCATGTATTTGGTACCGATTTCGATTTTCTTCAGCAAAGTCGATGGCTTCTCCTTGATGGGCAGTTCCGACGCGCTGTAGCCGCGTCTCTCAATCGTCGCATTCAGCTGGCGATCCGCTTCGACTGTGGCGAAAACAGAAAATATTTAACTACCAATTTTTGTTTGGCTCTTATTTAAATGGTGTCTTGTCAGTGCAGATGTCTGCCAGTAAAACTAGAGTTATGAATACAATGCGAAAGCTTGGGAAAACAGAAACTGTAGAAACTTTATTAAAAACAGAAACTGTAGAAACTTTATTAAATGTAGCAATAAATTCTGTGTAATTATTATTACTTGGTAAAATTACATCAGTCTATAATATTTATATTTATTCTTTGGGTCCGCAACGTTCAGATAGTTGACAATTATTGAAATAACTCCAAAAAGATAATGAAACAAATGTCAACGCGGTGAACAAAAAGGGTGCTCTTGACTATTTCTTCAGCAGGCAAACATATCTTCTTCGTGTCACCGAACGCTTTATTGTTGGACGTTTGAAGATTTTTATGGACGCTTTGTCGCTTAATCATACAAAGGTTAGCATTAATGCGCTGCAATTGCCCTGCACTTAATCTGCTTCTAACAAGCATAAAACTGTTTTTTTATGCTTTGAACTTTACATAATATGTAAAATAAAAAGTGTACATAACTTTGGATTGCCTTCAATTGAGTTCAAATGCAAATCTGACCTATCTTCGGCAATTAACAAGTTTCACTGGCATTGATTTTCACCCGAGCGCATAAATCACACAGATGGGAAAGCTTTTGTCTCGTTTGTTTTGTTTCGAGCTTAGACATTGTTGACACCTCTTTCACTTAGGTGGGTGTGCACGCGATAATTAATGATTAGTTTTGCTCACCTTTCAATTTCTGCCACTGCAAGTTGAGTTCATCGTCCCAAACGTCCAGAATCCTGGCTGATTTCTGTCTGGCACAGCCCCAGGGCTCGGGGCGGATGGGGCACAGTGCCAGGTCAAAATACGGCGAAATTGCTGAAAATGAATAAAGAAGAGGCAACACTTAATATTCATGCAACCAAATGTTGTTTGGGGAATGTCACAAAAGCCAAAAACATTTCGTTCACGCACAGTGGAATTTGGTCTGATTTGGTTAGTGACTGTGTGTGTGTGTGTGTGTGTTTAATGTTAACCATGTGTTACAGCTGCAGCTTTTCCAATTGTAAATATTTGAGTGAAAGTACGCACAACCACTGACCACTGACCACTGGCCAGCAACAACACAACAAACACCAATAACAAAACTGATAACACCTTGTGTGGCAATCGCTGGCTTTTGCCGATCATCTGATGTTGCCACCTGCAGCATTGTCAGTGTGGCGCATGCCATGTTTAAAACGTGGTTAATGGTGGTGCTTGAAAATTGCGGTTTCTAATTGGCTGGCTAACCACTCGATTGTGGCTGCCATCCATCAGCTTAAGCAGTGAAAATGTGCAAAGCCTAACAATTAATCACAACTTAATTGTGCCAATTGATTTGAAATTCACTTGTCAACTGTTTCAGATATTTAATTGTTTTTAATTATAATTAAGCCGTGCCGCACTTGCAGCACTTGTGCCAGGCAACAAGTGGCAACATGAAGCTGCATCTGAGACTAAATTGAGCAATTTTTTATATACCCTAGCTGATATTGTTATGAATTTGACATGAAATATATTAAATTTAGCATTTAAAGTTAAAGTTAAAATCGAACAAAATATCTCGATCTAATATACAAAAATTTAGCATTCAACAACATTCAACACTCTAATCTATTATTTGTATACAGGGTATTCGACCACCCGACTATTTCTTATTATTGTTTGTTTAGTTATAATTAAAATTGTGTTGGTCTTGTTTGGACTTCACACAATACAAGCTGTCACCTGGCAGCCTTTTAATTGCCCCACATCGTTGCAAGCTGCTGCAGGCTCGGCTCGGCTGCTGCTTCAGATGCAGCAACATCTTTTTGTCGTGATTTGTGAAAATCGCTGGCAGCTTCGTGGAATCCAGCCAAATTTTACTTTCAATAAGCCGTACTTTGACCCAAACGGCAGCTAATAGTGTCATTCGGCACAACATTCGATGCCAGGTGAAAGCTAAAGTCAACCCAAAGGCAATGCAACTAGGATGTGACATTGTGAGAAATTGTTTGTTTTGTCTTGTTTCGTGGTGACATCCAACAGATAAAATCCTTGTACTGTCGACTGTGTGTAACCCACGCGGCAGCGATTCCCTGGCGAGCGTCTGCATACTTGACATTTGCTTGCGCTTTGTTTGGTTTCTAATAAATGCGGCACATTTAGCTGTCTGCCTGCTGCTGTTGCTGCAGTTGCTGCGATCGCCTGTGGATCTTTCCACTTTCCTGGGCCCAGCCCCCTCCCCCAACCCAGCAATCACACGACCAAGACCATGACCAAGTCCCAAGACAATGCCCATGCGCTGGGCTCGAGCTAATTTCAGATACATTTTGTACTTTCACTGCAATTGAAATTTATGCGTGGCCCATGGTTATTATACTTTGTGGCTAAGAGTAGCAATCGCATGCATTGGGGGCGTGCCCAATGGGCCGCAAACCTGATGATGGGTAACGCGTTTATTTGCATGTCCACCATCGATTGGGCTCATTTACGGGCAACTGTAAAACGCCAACCAGGCTGCTGGGCATGTGGGCCAACTGGCAGCTGCCAACTGGCTAACTACATAACTGTCCGGCTGTGCTGTAAATCTCATTTAACTATAGCCATTGGCTGTCCATAACAGTAGCTCATAAAATATTAGCATAATCACGAGAAATTCTATCGACAATCTGGATAAAGTTGTAAAATTTAAAACGCTGTTGCCCTGGGTGGCATTTGAAAGTAAAATACGAGGGCCTGCGCATTGTTAACCTGGTCGATACAGTGCCAATTGAAGACAGTTTTTTATGGTAAATCAACCAAGAATCTCGAAGCATAAGTAAACTATAATTCTTTTCGTTTTCATTTCCTTACTCAATATATATTTGATTCCGGCATATTGCATAAAAACCTAAAAAAATTACAAGAATCTTTAAGATAAAATAAAATTGGTAATAATAAAAACCTACCTAAGATAAGAATTAAGTTTTAGGGTTCTCTCAAAAAAACCTGTTTAAGATATGAAATTTGTGTTCAAGCTATAAACTTTCCACCTTGGAAGCACTTGAACTTGATATCATCAAAAAACTTATTAACATTTTCTCCAAGTGTGTTATTTTACACGAAAGAATTTGGATTCTATTAAATTCAAATTAATTCAATTCTGTTATATTCCAACTTATTCAGTTTTCAGCTTTTTTTTAAGCTTTTTGGAACACAACTGTGTAGAATTCTTCAGTGTTGAGGCAATAGAAACTTGTCCTCCTCCAAGCCACAAAAACAACTTCGTTTGCATTACCGTTAGTCAAGAAATGTGTGAGTTGTTGTTGTTATTGTTGTTGTTGTTGTTGTTGTGGGTCTAGCGCTCAATAAACTTTCACTGGTTTCGATCTGTTCAGCAGTTGTTTGAAGAGCAAAATAACTGACGAGATATGTTTACGCAAATCGGCGACATTTTGAGGTCTGGATATGTGTAATTGCCACTGCCACTGTTGCATGCTTGACCACAGCGAGTGCTCTGTGTGTGTGTTGCCATTGTTGTTCACTGGCCAAACTGGGCAATTGTGGAATTTCGCTCGATTCCAGGCGAGCACTTGCAATTAAAAAATGAAATTTGATTTCGTTCCGTGGAAGAAAAAAACAAGCCAACGTAGGCAACGCTTTTATTTTTTTTTTTTTTTCTTTTACCATATTTTGCGCTAAAAAACGCACTGAAAAATGTTGTCAATGCCGCCAGTCGCCGTTTAAACTTGGACGCAGTTTTGTTTTCAGTTTTCCAGTGGTTTTGTTTGCAACAGCGGCAGCAGCAACAGCAACAAAATCTAACCAAACAAGACAACACATTCGTACACACACTCGCATACACACCCATCGCATATGACGGTTATAACCCAATTACGCGCACTTTTCAGGTTGCTTTTGGTGTCAGCTCCCCACAACGCCTCAATTCTGCCGGCCTCAGTTTATTGTTTTTCTTGCAGCAGACACCCGAATCTGGCACCATATCATGACTTGTCCAAGATATAAGGCTGTCTGCTGTTTACTTTTCACTGTTTCTCTTTTGATCAAAGAGCCAAGAAACTTGCATACGATCAACAAGTGCTTTTTGTAAAAGCTGCCATTTTGGCGAAAATTAATAGTAATCAAAACAAATGTATAAGATTATAAGTAAATTTATAGCTGAAAGCTTAAGAAAATATGGTTCTTTTTTTGTCTGTACTATAGATTTTTAGTATCCTTTTTCAATGGGTATAAGATAGGGTATAAGATGGGTATAAGATAGACTTTACAAGAGAACTAAAGAAAATCAAAAACCAAAATGGTTTACTTTCATAGCTAGTTGCATAGTTTTCAAATCCACTATTCCAATATGATTTGCATTTTTTCTCTCATTTGCAAGAGTATTTCATCTTCGTTCTATTTAGAGCCGTTTAATTTGCTCGCTGACAGAAACCATGGCTTTAACACTCTTTAATGACTACACATTTTTTGTCTCCCCCTCGCGGCCGTAAGTGTGGCACCCTTTTGTCAGTTGAAGCGTCTGACTGCGTAAATAAACGTAGGTTTTAGCTCTTAACAAGTTCGTTCTAGTTGGGCTATAAGAACTCAAATATGACCCATATTACATGGACAAGGCGCTTGCAATGTGTTTTTATGGCACCTCGCAAAAGTGCAGGCCGCCGGCTAATTGTTCGTTGTTCGTTGCTTATTGCTCGAGTTGCTCGAGTTGCACATCTGAGCCGAACTTAAAGAGCAGAACTCGAACAAGAATAGAGCGTAACAGAGCCAAATGATATATTGTGGCCATTGAGCATGTCACCTGCTCTAAAAAGCCTACCCCCTCCCTCGCTTAACAACCTGCCTGTTCTGCTGTGTTGGCCATGAGAGTCACCGTTAATTAGCCGTGTTGTTGCTGACACAGTGGCACTGATGTTGTCGCCGCAGGCGCCCGACATCTGTCAATTGGCCAAACACTTGCTGGTCATCTGTGACCACTGTGCAGAGAGTGCCCAGTGCAGGGCGCTGAACAGCTATGATATAATGGCCAGTTAAATTCGTGTGCTCTCACAACATTCGGCTTAATGAGCAGAAATTTCACTGCAATAAAAATGCTTTTGATTGTGTTTAGCGTTTGTTTTGTTTTGCTTTGTATTTTAAACAGCGACCCGTTGCGCATTACATTGCCGCAAAAGCCAAAAAAGAAATTGAACCAGCGCTGAGTCATCGAAAGCCCAAAAACTTGGCCAGAAACCGAATGAAATTGTGACTTGGCATAACTTACCATTTAGTTGTCGGGCAGCAGGTGCCATTGCCTTGGCCGTCGCAACGGGCGACCAGGCGGCCGAGGAGGATGCGGGCGCGGGGGCGGGCAGGCTCCAGGCGCGCGTCAGTGTAAATGGCATGGGCAAACATAGCAGAAGCAGCAGCAACGGCCCAGCGCCTGCTGTGGAACGCTGCCAGTCCATTTTGGTTCGAAACTAACGCACGTCGTCCACCGATGAAATTTCACAAATATAGATACAGATACAAATACAGAGCTGAGGATGGCGTTGCCGTTACTCGTTCAAAGTCTGTTCTTGGTATGTTTGACCACTGATTTATGTACACTTATCGACACGCAAAAAAACAACGGCTCTTTGTTCCATTTTTTTCCTTTATTTCAATATAATGGTCACTAAACGTATCTTTGTTTTCTTCTTCTTTTGTTTTTTTGTCTAAATGCGACTCAATTAACGCACCTATGAATATTTAAGTCTTCTGCGCCGGCGCAGCGAATTCACCACTCGATATGTGCCTATTGAAACAGTCGCCAGCTGCGATCTTAACACGACCAAGTTCAAGGTAAGATTGAGCCATGACGCGCATACGTAAGAAGTTTTATACCAAACGTTGCAGCTGGCTAGCCGCCGACTCGCTGGCTCGTAAGAGCGCATTGTGAAAGCTGCTCGTGCTCTTTGTGGAAAGTGAGCAGCAAGTGTGGAAAAAGAAAAAGAGCCAAAAGAGCAACCGCACTGTTTGCATGTTGGTTTTGGCGGTTTGCCTTGCAGCGTTTGGCCAATGTGCGGCATTCATGTTCGCCAATTGGCTTAATTATAATGTCCGCTAAAGGCATATCGAGTGTCACTCTTCAAATAAAATGGAAAATATATGTCAAGATTAACCCTAAATTGGGTCTTATCCCAAGATAACTCAAGAGAATATTGAGCTTTTCATGTCGACTACAAAATGAAATCAGGGTTAAGGTTTTAGATTTATCAAAATGAAATTAAATACTTGAAAACTGAAAGCCTGAAAAAAGTGAGACTGGTTCAGTCAACAGTTTAAACAAATATCTGGATAGTAAATAATAAGCACAGATTTCGGATCGATCCTTGGTTCTTCTTTATCATAAATTAAACAACTTAAGGAATTTAAGAACATATATTTTGCTATTAAGTGGTAAAATATTGATTATCATTGTTATGTTTAACTTTTCGGCTTAAACGTTTGAGTTCCTGGCTTGAACTGGTTCCCCGCTCAATTTTTTTAATCAACTCTTCCACTTAACATTACCCCTATCAACCGCTTACTTAGCGCCCATTTAGGAGGCGCTCGCATTGCGTAAATGATTTGTTAATTGAATTAACATCGCAATGGCGCAATGCAAAGAGTTGCATCATTCACAAATTCTGGTTAACCAACATATTTTCACTACCGAAAATGAAAGCTTTCTAACTGTTTGCACAAAAAAAAAAAAATGCAGCCATGCCCAGAGCTTGCTATTGTTGTTAATGCTGCTCTTTTATTGACCCTAACAATTAGCAAGTTAATGCGATTTATGTGTAGGCTTTGGCCCAGCCCAAACCAGCTAAAGACTGTTGTAGGCGCAGTCTTCCCCTTTGATCCAGTCCAATTAGCATATTCCAAATTGTGTTACAAAGGTATTTATGCTTGGTGTTTTTTTTTTTCAATTTTTTCAATTTAGACACCTGTCATTTATTGACATTGATAGGGTGACAAAATGAAAGTTGCAAAAAATTAATAATAATTATAGTGGGAACGATAAAATTGGGTGTGCTGACAATGGGTAACTGACCATATCCAAAAGCCACTCAACGGCGCTCGCATTTTGATTGTGGATTACGAAATTCCGAAATTTAAGAAATCCACGAAGTTAACATTCCAAGCACGTGGAGCTGCAGGCGACCCGTCGTTTATCAATTTCACTTTTAAGCCAAGATGAGACTACCAATTAAATGGGAATAGGGCACCCACAAGATCTTTCCGACGATGTGTCAAACGTAAACGCTGCGAGTGACCGGCTTGACATCTCCTTATGTCGATGCACATGTCCAATTATCATGTTAGAAAGAGAGTGAGAGCCGCGGCAGATGCTGGCAGCGGTTTCCGACGATAAACCTGGCCCAGTCCCAGTGTCAACATCGCCATCACCATCAACATCACCATCACCATCGTGGTCTCCTGTCAGCTGCAATTATCCACATTTTGCAAAGACAAAAGCTACCGCTGCCACTGGCCACCGTTGTGTCGCCAAACGGCAAGTGGCTAAAAGAAAAACCTTTGTCGTATTTCAATAATCGCATTGGCCAATGCCAATGCATCAGGTTAGAAAGCAGTGACATTTATGTGCAATTGCAAATGCTACTCTTAGATTTGGCTTCAACAACTTGTAATATATAGTCACGCACTGCGCCATACCGCAAGCACAAAGGAATGCATAAGGCACAATGCGAATACCCCGTAAAAGTTCCTGTGCACATTGTTTGGTGTCTTGTTTACTGATGCCACAATGATAAAGATGCAGAAACAGTTGGAATCTGCTAAGGTAAAAGCCCAACAGGCAGTTGGCGATTACACGATAATCGAGTCAATAAGTTCTATTTGAGATTGAGGCACATCTCCAAAAGTGATATCTTAATTTTATTTATAGCAAAAAGAATCAAATAATACAATCAGTTAATTGTTTTTTTTATGCAACTGAAAGGTTTAAGCTCAACAACAACTCGAAATTTGCTTATTGGTGTAACAATTATTGATAACGATAGCTGATGTCTTGGGTTGATTCTGAAACTGATATATTATAAAAAATTGATAACAGCATCTTTGATCCATTTAGCGATTATCGATGTTGATATTTCTACCTTGGGTTGTTACGCAGCAGTTAAGTGAAAAGCTTCACGATTGCTTCTTTATTAACTAACTAACCCAACTTGTTGCTTTCTAGGGTATACGTATTATCTGCGCCATTTTGCTTTAGCACTACGACTAATTAATTGGCGTGCTTACCAGCAGCTCTACAAAAGGCACGCAGCTGCACTCTTTACGTTTTTAATTAAAAGCAACCAGGGACAAAGACATCAAGTAGCAGACAATCGACTGGCGTGGCCAACATTTGACGGGGGTGAAAACGTCAGTTGCCTGCACAAGCTGACAAGCACAAGTCAACTTCAAGAGCAAGCTGCAGCCTGTCGCACAATTACTGTTAGCGTTGGCGGCTCATATCACTCAGATCCAATCAGATCAGATCGGGTCTCGTGTCTCATTACATGCGTAGACCCGTCCGTTTGTCCAACTTTAATTGTGCGCGTAACTGAAGTCGATAAATATTTATCGAGCCATAGCAACGAGTCGATATACGGCATCATTAATTTGTTACAGTTGTCAGTTAAGTTTTTTCTGCTTTGCAATGCTTTGGGTTTGTCGCCACTTTAGCTTTGCTTTCTACAGGCGGCGCATGCCACTGTCAAGAAATTTTAATTATGCTTAATTAGCGTAGAATACTAAATGACACAAGAGTTGTTATTTACCGTTTACAGTTTGTTTTGCAGAGAGTACACATTTAACTCGTACGCCCTGTGCAACACTAAAACGAAAGACTTAAGACCCAAACTTGTTTGCATATTTTTGCATTAGGAAAACATTGCATACTTTTAAGCGACGATTAAAAAAACATTTTTAACAGATATTTTAAAAGCGTGTTGCATATTCTAGGGACTCTTCAATATAGTTTTGCAGGCACTGGCAACAAATTGTTTCCTACACAAATGGGGCTCTATTGGGTATGCAATACCTTGCAGTCTTCTTAGCATCTGACTTACTGAATGATTCTCAGATTGACATTTACCCATATACATATCACTCAAAAAGCATAATTTATGAAAATTTCATTCAACTCCGCCCGCACAGGCGCTGTTAACAAATTAATAGCCCGCACATATAAGAATGAAAAAAAAGCCATCACCGAACGCTGATCATTACCCAAATTTGAAATGTTTTCTGCGTTTCGGGGCTACCGTAAACAAAAAGACCAACAACACACGATGTGTGTATATGTTTATAATGCCATGACTTTGACTTCCATTTCAATGTTGGCAATAATGTTGATGATTAGACAGCAAAACGTGAAGGCACCGCACGCCCATTGTTGAGCTAGGTCCCAAAGAAATCGCAGCGGTGGCACCATGTCAAATGCCCAATTAATCACATGCCCCCCAACCGCAACCAAGTTGAGTTGTATTGGGCCCAACATGGGTGTCTACTTTCTTCACACATCAATCACAATCGACCAAGTTGTCAGGCAGTGCTGTTAATTATTTCAGCTACCCGAAAGATGAATTAAAAAGCTTTTTTGCGGCCATTTAATTTTTAAATTAACTTTATTTTTATAAATAATTTATAATTTATAAGCAATCGTCTTAAGCCTATTTACAGCAAGCTTAGGCGAAAATAATTTAATTAACTCGTACTTCTAATCGAACTTCGGAACTAGTTGGATAAAAGTAATTATATATGCGCCCCGAAAAGTCGCTGACTAAAATTTTACTCGGTGGTCGTTAGCCAATGGTTAAAGCCGCTCAGCGAATAAAAGTTCGCGCCGGATACTTTGTGGGCAGCAACGCCATTGGATCCGTATTATTGGGCACCTCGCCTACATGCTGGTCCTGATATTGTCCTGTGGGCTGGTAGGCACCGTAGGGATCGGAGCGACTGGCCCAACCACCACCCTGTGACTCATAGTTGTAGCTTTGGCCGGCTAGCTGAGCTTGGGTCTGGGCGTTGCCGTGAATGTGCAAATGAATCTCCTTGCTGGGCGGATGAGGTCCGTGTGGGGATCCGGCCAGGCCTGTGGGCGCCCATGACTCCTTGGCATGTGGATTCCAGCCGGGATAGCTGAAGCTCGGTGCCGAATTCTCGTACTGGCCAAATAGGCTGGTCTTCAGCGTTAAGAACTTGCCCAGAATGGCCAGGGCGTTCATCACGACCAGCACCTTAAGCAGGAACAGCGATTTCATGCCAATGGCCACTAGGAACGCAACCATGGCTGAGAGAACTCCAAACTTGAAGATAATAGGCACTAAGGCCATTTGTAGACGTCGAATTTTGCCAAAGGTACGACCCTCTATAAAGAATAAAATGAGAAAATTGAATCAAATCGAGTAAAACTTTTTGTTGCACCAAAGTTCGTTGCCTAAGTCTTTTGTTTCTGCAAGTACTTGAAGTGCCAATAAAACCCCGAAGTATGACCACAGAAAATAATAAGTGAATTGGTATTGCTGCCAAATTAAGCTTTGCTTTTATTTATCCGCTTATAGCGATAATTTCATCAACAAACAGACCTGAACGCTTAGCTATGCGAAAGTCCATTAAAACGAGGAGCCCCAAACGCAAAATAAATAAAAGCATAAATATTTTCTCAGCATTTAAAGATGCGTGTGCGCTTTTTTCATTTATAAAATAATAATTTACGCGAGTCTAGAAATAAGAAAAAAATACGCGGAAAGTGAAATTACCGCAAGGTGTTGCTCTGAGAAAAAAAAACATTCCATACTCAAGACTCGTAGATCAACTCTCAGCTGTCTCAACCCAAAAAAAAAGTATTATGTCTTTGTGCTCTGTGTTAACACCTTTTAAGCATATTTGCTGTTTGTCTTGTTCGTCTCTTTTTCCCATCTCTTGTTTCTAGTTGTGTTCAGCGAGTCTGTTTCATTAAAAACGAAAGTGAGTCCAACAAGCGCGATGGCAAATCAAAATTGATTAGAGAGTCGCTAATCAGCCGCAATCATCGTTGATTGAAAGGGCCAGAGTAGTGCTATCCGATTGCGTAAAGCAATCAATGACTTACTAATTGCTGGGAAATGTGGTGCAGTTGCGGTCACAAATTACTCACCCACTTTGGCTGGCTTTTCATCGTCGTCGTCAAAGAGACTTTCACTGAGATCGCTGCGCAGCCAGCTCCAGAGTGTGCGCACCATGCCCCAAACGCTCAGATCAGTGGTGTCAACAGCTGGCTGCAGTTGATTCTTGTTGCCGGTAGTTGTGGCAGCCACTGCAGCTTCCTTATCTGCCGATGGTTGTACCTTCTCCTTCTCCTTCTCCTCCTCCTCCTCCTCCTCATCGTTCTCATCATCATCATCATCGTCATCGTCATCGTCATCATTCCCATCGTCAGCGTCCTCGTCTTTGTTGTTGCTGTCAGCTGCCGCTAGCTCGGCTTTATCTTCATTGTTATTGGCATTAGACGGCGGCTTTTCGACCTTTTTGTTGAGCTTGGCGCCCAGCGCGCAGCTTAAAAAGCACAGCGTCAACAGCAATGCGAGCATTGAGCGGCGCGCACTTGAACTCTTTGTGAGAAACTGAAAGTACACAATATTTTGGAGAAATTATAACAGTGTGCGTCAGTGTGTATCTAACTGCATTGTTCAGCTATGACAACAAAAGGCGCTGCAAACGCATTTCGTCATACAAAAATGCGACATGCGGAAATTGCATAAACGAAAGACTTAGGAAGCGAACCTGATTTTATAAAGCCCCAATGTAACCGGCCAGACTCTGTTACATTGTCGCACAAACGTGGACGCTGTTAAATGCTTTCCAGAATTCACTTAAAACACCTTTTAACTAGCATACTTAACGCACTCATAAAATATTTTATGACCCACATGTTACTTGCAGCAATTTCCATTTGAACCGCAAGAGTCGCGGCTTTTATGTAATGCTCTTGCGGTCAGGCAACTAGTTTGTGAAATTTGTGTCAACATATTCGAAGTTATAAGCTTTACGTTGTTTTTGTTATTGCCCTTTCTCAGTTCCCCAAATAGTGGGCAGCAATTTATATGTAAATATTTGCACTATGTAAATGATGCTAAAAACCTGACTCATAAATCCCCAAACATTTCGTTATTTTTAAATTTTAATATTGGGCATGTTGCAAAAAAATGTTGTGAGCGGATTTCCAAAAGTGAAATTCAAATCAAAATAAGTTTTGTTTATACGGTAAGACCTAACAACAACATTTAGGCATTTTACCGTTTAGCCCTAAAAGGCCCTTGAAACGCTTTTCATAATTACTTTTATTATTTTTTGGAAGACAAGAAGCTTTCCATTTTCATGTTTTCAGAACCAATTATAATTATAGGCCAGACGCCGCCACATAAATAGAAAATCTGTTTATGATTTCTAATTGTGCTTGCCCTCAAAAATTTCCCTGGAGCGTGGCCAAAAAACAAAAAAACGAAACAGACAAAGAACCATTTAATTTCTACGTGTAAGTTTAACATCACAAAAGTCGTGCAAATTATGTAGAACTAACGGTTGGCTTCATTCCATGTTGGCAAATGCCATTATTCAGCGCAAGGAATTAATCAAAACTGATTCTGAGACAGTTTAATTAGTTGGGCCCACAAAGAATTCGCATGTAAAGCGGAATCCGTTGGCTTGACATAATTTCTGACCGCTTTGTATTATTCAACCAAAACTTATTTAAAGCATTTGATTTCAGGGCATTGTCTATCTATTTTCATTGATGGTGCTGTTAGGTCTTTTGTTTCTTTTTTCGCGGTCAAGTTTTTTGGTTCAAATGCTGAATTTATTTTTCTTGTAACTGTAAAGCGAAATCTGCCAAGTGGCCTTGATTAATTGAGTATATATTATATGTATATATTTGGAAAGGTGCAACTGCAGTGGAAGGTAAATAAAAGAAAGGCTTTTACGATGATGCAAGAAACGTAGAAATTCGAATTTAATTTGCGCTTTCATTCAAATATAAACACAAGTGATAAACAATATGGAAAAGGGCACTCCAAATGAGTTTTATTTACATATTTTCTGTTTAGACTGAACGATTCGGTACGATCGTTTGTGGAAGATAGTTTTTCCAGCTTAGTTTCACTTTGAATGTGTTTTTTGTTTTAAACCAAACTGCACCCAAATTTATAGCTGCAACATAATTTAATTTACATCTTCTCGGTTGATTTCGTAATACGATGTAACCCACATTAAAATTCACTAATCCACATCCCAGGTGACGCGGAGAAATTTCACTTGTGTGGTATTAAGTATATACTATAAAAATGCATGGTATAAATATTTTAAATTTCGCCAGAAGCATTTCACCGCATTGTTGTTAAACAGTTGACATTTGTGCCACAAGTCATTATATTATGAGATGATCCACTCTTCTGTATGCTTGGGTGGGGTTCGGTTTTATTTGCTGAAATTGTTTAACACTTATTTAAAATTTAGCACTTTCGAGTGCGCTGATGACTCAAATTGGCTTGTTAAAATGGAAAGTACTAAAATATTTTAACTTTTTCCCTTGTCGCCGGATCCAATTGCGACTTCTTATGCAATAGCTGATTGCCATAGCTATGGGAAAAGTCTAGACTTAATAATGATTGATATATATGAGTATTTGGCATAGGCTTTTCGAATAATTCCATGAATCATTGTACAAATTGTCACATATGGCACAAAATTACCCTAATGAAGTCTAATTACTCTGAATTAAAAAATTAACCTTTTTTTTGGACCAAATATTATTATTATTGTGTAGTTTTGTGGCCAGACTATATAATTATACTAATGTTCCCCTTTTATGGGGCTCATTGAATCTTCCACACTTTTCTTCTATTTATTTCTTTGGTTTATTTGACTAAGAATTCTTGCGTGGGCTGCCTTGTAAAATTAGGTGTATTCATCTGAAATTTTATGAATTTATAACGGCACCACACCTCAAAAAAAGGTCACATCAAATTATGAAAGAAATTATATGATGATATATTGTGCAAGTGGTCGTAAAACTATAAAAATAACATTAATAAAATCATCTTTAAGCCCGCGCGTAGCTAATGCAATTAAGGCACGTGGTAGATACAAGATACGCGACAGCGGCAGATGCATAAATGTAATTACAATTATCTAATGGCAATATGCGAGTTGTAACGTAATGCGGCAGTAAAAGTCACAGTTCATGACACAAAAATCGAGTGACCAACAAAACGAGTAGAAAACATAAAACGCGCTAATAATAGACCACTTAAAATACTTAGACTTGGGCAGCAAATGCCTCAATAGAAAGTTTACTTTTTGGCAAGGCGACACAATGCCAAGTCAAATAACAAAAACATTGTAAACATGGCCAGAACTGTGTGCCATCAAAGGCATTTTGTGAATGATTGCTGGGCTCTTTTGTCACTGCGACTCCTTTGCGTTGATTTTAGAGAAAACAACAAAATAGGAATTAAGGTAAGGCGGCCACAGAGCACGTGCCAGGCATGAGAATTGCTTTACAGATGGAAAGCTTTGATTGTGGTTTTGGCACAAAATACGTATTGATCGGTAGCAACATGTTCGAATGTCCATCTGTCTATTTCTCTGCAAACTGGTCTCTCAGTTTTGAGGAAACTCTGCACAGATCTGTAATTTGGCTGCAGCCAGGACATGTTTGAAATTCAACCGGATTCTATCACTATACCTATTAGATGTCATAGGTAATTATTTTGTGAAAACAGACACCTGTTATATGACAAGTCAGAAGATAAATGTTTTGTTGGTGTTTTGTTTTTTCACTTACCAGCATGATAATAGGTTTTTGTAGCAGCTGTTTGGTGAGATTATGTGGTTTCACTTGATAATTGGCTGTTGTGTTATTTCAATTGAATCCTTAATTATTTCATTGAACTCTTGCTGCGAATTAACTAACTGCAACGTCTTGAACGCTCCAGCGACTTTCACGCAACACTCGAAGCAAGTGGTAACCAAAAAAAAAAAAAAACCGAACGAACACGCAAATTGTTTATACTTGGCCAAGGCGATGCGAATCAAAATCGTATCAGATTTGTTTACTTCTTAGCTCGCGACTGCTGCGCTTGAGATGTGCCCGTTGACTGCCACTTAGCCACGGTCTCGGCCAGCAGGTAAGGTCTGGACTTGGACTTGGAGTGGGACTGAGACTGAGACTGCGACTTGGACCAAGCGAATTTGCTCTCGACAGACCAGTCTCGTGTGTGGCTATAGCCAGCGCTTCTTTAACATGTTTGCTTTGTGGCGGCGACTCTCACAACACGCGCTCTCAGTTACAATTTCGTTTTCAACACTTTCTTCACAATTTTCCCCTAAACGGCAGCAGCAGACGATCACATCAACCGGAGACCCGCACCAAAAGTGCCGACTCAATGTCGTCGCAATCTCCATTTACAGCTCCTCCGCTTTGTTGACTCTATTACGAATGGTCGTGCAATGGGCCAGAGCATAAAACCGTTTTGCGAACGTGACAAACACGCTGCTGACGTCACAGCCAAGCAGACGGCGGCACTGAGGTACTGAGATCGACGTACCCAAGCGTGTTTAACCCACCCAACGCCAAAGCGAGAGCCACCCAATTCCTCGCACGACAACCCATTGCCCTGCTGCTCAGACAGTTGTTGTCTCTCACGTTTCACGTACTCGCATTGCAACATGTGGCAAACGCACTTTCGGGTATCACAGCTATAACAATCTTTCGCCTGAGACTTATGATTAAGCTAACGAAACATAGCTAGGATCCTATCTGTTATAGGATATAAGGCTCACCTGACTATGCCAATATATAATACATATAGTTTATATTTATAATTAGTAAGAACGCAATACTCTCTCACAGTATTTTAGCAGGTATTCACTATCATTGATCATTATTAGATCATCAGAATTTGATGGTCCTAGCTTCAGGATTTTATCTTTTCACTTAATCTGACTGGCGCTGTACTGTATTAATAATATCCGTAAATATCAACTAACCACTGCAAGAGCATTTAGAGTTCGGCTGCTTTTTGGTTTGCCTTGCTCATTTCTTGTTTTGTATGTAACCCGATCAGATTCGCCGGCTGACTTTTAGCCGCTCTTTTGTGATTGTTGTGACCCATTTCTTTATTTCTCTCTGTCTGCCTCTCCCCCAATCTCTCTCTCTATTTCTTGATGCCTCCCATTGAGCAGCCCATTCACTTAAAGCTTAAGTATCTCTTCCTAAAGCAGCTGCTTTGCATGATAAAAGTTCGCCCCGATAATCGTATTTTATATTAGAGCATTTCGTGTGATTCAAAGAATTTTGATTTGTGAAATAGCAATATCCATTGATATGCATTCATAACAACTTAACAGTTAGATAGAACTTTAGTTTGGGCTTCATCGGAGTAACTTACCAATGGTTTTTCGAATTTAGGTCAAAAGTCAAGCAACTAATGATTAGTTGAAATTATTGTCAAGCTTTTGGCTGGCGATTATCCCAAGTGCAGCTGTACCTGGTTTCAAGTTCATTGCTCGTCGCGTAACCCAAACATTTGTTTTAGCAATTACATAATGTAACCCAACCGGGAACTGGCAGCAGTGTGTGAAATCCGTTAAGCACATGTGGCAATCGCGGCGCAATGCCAGATCTAATGTCATGGCCAGCAGCGTACTTAAGTCGCGGTGTCAACGACTTCGTCGGAGGCCAAAGTCACTGTGTCTGGATTACCAAGGGCAAGTTCCTGGGCGGCTTCTTGTTTGTTTGGCGTTCGACTGCTCGAAATGTGTGAAAAGCGTTATAAATGCCTTTTTGTGTACATTTCTTCTAACGGTCTTTACGCCGTTTTCAGCTCTCCGGCTATCGAAATGACATAATTAGTCTATAACATTTGCATTTTTATGTTTATGTCGTAACTGTGCACACAGTTTTCAGAAACTTTTCGATTTAGGTTTGACATTCAGCTCACATTACAGAACCGAAACATTTTTATTTTCATCAAACGTTAAAGCGGATTAGACAAACCTGAGCATAGATCAGACAATGATTTTTTCTAATGGTTTTACATAATTTTTTTTATATAAAAATAATATTGCATTAATATTTTGACATTACGCTCGTGGTTCATATTAATAAACTTATTACTACATAAAAAATTTGGTAATAACAGTAATTTGAACTGTTTTATTAAAAAAAAAAAAATGCATATTGGTTCAAACAGTGAATGAAATCTAAATCTATGTCTACTACATTTTTTAACTAACAACGGCAATTAACAATTGAATATATATGCATATATTTCATAGGTCAATAAACTATTTTTTACCAACGTTACTTTGATAGACACTCGAGTAGTAGCTCTGCCAGTTGGGCGTACCCAACGAGGCATACGGATTATAGATGTTGTTGTTGTAGTACATGGGATACAGATACTGTCCAATGACATAGGGCCAGATGCGTATCTTGACATCGTTGTTGTAATAGCTACTGGGCGTGGGATAGTAATAAGGAGATGGTGTCGTATAGTAATAGCCATTCAAGCTGGAGAACGTGGGCTTGGGCGTGGTGTACGGATTATATGGCGTATAGTACTGGGCTGTAGTCAACTGAAAGCACACGAAAGGTTCAATTTTATGAAATCCAACCGAGGAAATCGCCCCAACTTACCACAAACAATGAAGCGAACAGCAGGCAAAAGGATATGTTTTCCATTTTGAAATTGTAATAAAAGTACTCTATATTCAAATACTTCTACTTGACTGAAGCTTAACGTTTGGACTAACTGTGTTGATTTCGACTCATTGGCATTTTATAAACTGTGAACCGGGAAGCTGTAATTTCACGCATGGACACCTACGAGCGAGCTTTGCTACATTTTCCAGCCATTTTTCTACTAATAATAATTTTTTCGATACCCTTTTTTTGTGTTTCGCCATTGAACTTGACTCATCGGGGTTGTTTACCCATTTGAAATCGCATGACGGTGACTCCCACTCTAGAAAAAAATGCCATAAACTAATTTCGACAATTTGTTAATTAGTCCAAAACATTTTGTCACATCAACGCAATTCGCAATTCAATAAGGGAGACCAATTATTTCATGGGCGCAATTTGATTTCGATTTTTATTGTTTATTCTGTTTACAAACAAGTACATCATTTGTAAATTATATAGCAATGCGACGGCCTCGAAATGCTGTTGTTGTTGTTGCTGTTGTTGTTGTTGCTGTTGTTGGTGTTGTTGTTCCTGTTAGTTGGTGGCCTTCTATTTACATTATTTACACGACAAACCGAGACTTGATCGGTTCTCGAAATTAGACTACATACAATTGTACAAAACGAAACTCAACAAAAATCGTCAACAAATCTCTTAAATTACAGTTTACATATTTGTGGAAATTTACAGGCTCCACACCGTATTTGGCCGTATTTTTCCATTACAACGTTCGTACTCTTTGCTCCATTTAATTTAATTAGTTTTTGCTCCTTCAAAGACAATAAATATTTAGTTAATTGCATTCAGTAGTCCTCATCATCTTCATCTGGCGGATCTGTCGCATACGTCAATTCGTTCAGATAGAACCATTTCTAAGGTGGATATAAATTTTGTCATTTAGTATATATATTCCTGATTATATCAATGATTGAGCTTTTACTTACGGGCGACTCTGTGCAGTTGAAATTATAGTCCCAATCACATATTCTGTATTCCTGATTAAAGCTCGTCTCATTGGCGCACAAATGTGGTATTCGATTGCCCTCCTCATCGCACATATGAAATATCTATCAAATAATATTGTTATTATTCATACTATAAAAATATTATTCGTTATTTGCACATAAACTGTTAATTTCTAAAAGTTTTTGTGTATTTCTGTTGCATACTTTCAGGCGGTTTAATAAATATAAGCTTCGAAAGCTCATTTGATTTGCCATCTCTTTCGAACTCACCTGACAATTGTATTCCATGTCGGCATAGAAGCCCACCGAACGCCGCTTGCAGTCGAAGGAGAATGTTATGTTATCTAAATTCGTCCATTCCTTCGTCTTATGATTTTGAAATACTGGACTGGCTGGCTCCTGAGCATCAATGGAAACCAGCAATAGCGGAGCTGCAGTTATCGAGGGGTCGAGGGGTAAGTCTTTACATTATTTTTTAAATATTTAAATCTGCTTAACGGTCTGGTTATGTTCATGCGAATATAAATCAAGTTTTATCCTTTGAACCTGATAAAGTCGTTCAAAACAGTGAAAGTGCAAATTCTACCAATACCAAATTGTCTCGTGCCGGAATACTAAATACTAAATCCCCGATATGTTACCTTATTTTTTTTAACAAAATCCTCTTTTAAGCAGACGCGAAAATTTTTTTTAATATATAAAAGCTCTGTATAAACTACAAACTAAAATCACAGCAAAAAATCTGAAACCAGTTAACAGTTTGTGTTATTTTTCTAACAAAAGCAAATGATTCTTTTTATACCATTGGTAATTGGGAGTATTTAAACATTTTGAATAGTGTATTTACATTTATTTTGTTTAGAAATATGAAAAGGCTGATAATCAGTGAATTATATCTTTATTTACCTATTTCCTGTGTTTTTATTATTTGCTGGATTATTTACGTTATTTACGCTAAGTTTATTTACAAATATAAACAATTCTTAATTAATTAGCTAACTTTGTTTGTCAATGTTTGAATTCTTGTGTTTTAATTGTTTGTTTTAATTTTTTTTTTTTTTGGAAAAAAAAGCTACGACTATGAATGTATGCTTAAGAGCATATTCACTGTAGTTCCTTTTGATCTGCACAGTGAACTCTAAAAATAGTTTTATTTTAACTGTTGCTATTGCCACTTGATATGTGGCTCGCGTGTGCCATTGATTCGGCCTCTAAGCTGTCGTTTAATCGTCGCACTTAGCATTCAATTATTCTGCCAAGTCGCGTCGTCTCGTGTCGAGCTGTCTCTTGTGTTATTGGGGCCACAACTCACCTAGCAAAACGCCGGAAAGCCATAAAATTCTATAACTGTAAACCATTTTTGTTGGAGTGCACATTTTGGCCTGTGTTTTGGTTGCCTTCGTTTGTTTTGGCTGCTCTCTTGGCAGCTGCACTACGTCTGTCCCGCTTGCACGCTTCGTCTTGCTTTCGCACTCGCTCTTCACGGTATCTCACTCGCACACATACACACACACACACGCAGAGTTTGCCGCGTGCTACGCGTCCATTTAGTTGGCAGTTTTCAATTAGGAAGCGCGGCTTTGTTTATGGCAGCAGGCACATGGCTAAAAAGAAAAACAAAAGTTAAAAAATATGAGCTTGTTGTGGCAACAGCAAACAACTGTTAATTGATGCCCAATTTTGTTTGGCCCCAACACAGAAATTCATTAACTGAAATTACAAAATCTTGATCAGAGGCAGCAGCAGCCACCATTTGTGGCTTCTCTTTGCATGGGCGAGCCAAACCCGCGAGATTTGGGCCTGAGTCATGCGCCGGATGCTGATCGATAAAACGATAGCGTCAGCTGCTGACGTCAGCGTGACACGCACCACCGCACCCACCGCCCCCACCACATAACAGCAGGATTAAATTTGTCTAGACACTGTCTTGACCCACTTGCTGTCGCAACTGTCTGTCTGTCTGCCTGTCTGTCTGCTTGGCTGTCAGTTCTAAGCCGCGCATTCAGAGGTATTTCCATAAGCATAGCTGCACATCAATCATTTGACAGCGACTGCCAAATTAACACAGCACAACAAAAGAGAAGGAAGAGAAGAAGAAACAAACGTTTGAAATGCCATTAAAAGACAATAATTCAATGGCAGATCCAATCAGCAATAGAATTTATTTATGCAAATTGATTTGTTTTTGTATGTTTTGTTTTTTTTTTTTTTTTGATTTTTGTATCTGACTGACAGCCGGCGAGAAAAAGAAAGAAACCAATTTTAAAACGACCTTGCTCACGATTGTTTTTGTTTTTGTTGTCGACTGGGCTAACTCCAATTAATGTGTCAAGCTCGGGTCGAACTGGAGCCGCAACTGGCCTCCAGACCTGAGCGACCCGATTGAGCGATTAGCGCAGCGCTGATTGCATTTTATTGTGCGACGATCTTTCTCTTCTGCTAAATCCTTGACATTTTTTCTTTTAAAATTTATGAATGCCGGCTGCGTAGACAACACAACAGCGATTAACATCGGCTTCAGTGTTTATGCAGACAAACATAATCGTAAATTATTTAGCCTCCCCCGCATTCCCAACTCCAACTAATTTCTGCGGCAACAGCAGGAACAGCTCCAACTCCAGACCCAACTTGCCTGCCACAAAATGAATGATATGCAGATTCGGCTCCAGCTGCCGCTCGCTAAAGTGAAGGCGACGTTAAAGGTCATCAGCGGCCAGGCAGACGTTGCAACTATCCCAGCCAGCCAAGAGACAGTCGGAGGCGGGACAGGGACAGGGGCAGTGGCAGGGGCAGCGACAGGGTTAAGCCAAAAACTCATCTGCAGGCAGACGAACAAAGAGGCGCCTGGAAGATGACACAGCAGCCACTGTGCGTCCGTCCATTGGCTGTTTGTCTTTCACCTTTTAGTTGACCATGGCGCCTGCCATAATTGATGGGGCTGCCCGCCTCCCTTCTACCCTCGCAATTATGGCCCCATGCTGCAACTATTGTCAGAGCCAAAGCTTTTAAGCGTGCGTCGAAGTTTCCGCAAAAAGAGACGAGAGACGCGGCAGCTTGCGCGACTTAAAAAATGTAGGGTAGTGCCAAGACCCCTTTGAATATGCTGTGCACTTTGTTGCCTTTCAAAATAAACAAAAACTCTTGCTCAGCTTGGTTTGAACCTACATTTCACAATTTATTTCTATCATGAAACGAAACTCGAACCAAATGATTTTGACTATTCCTATTATCGATCATGGATCATGGATTTTCAAGTTCTTACTCAATAGCTTGGCAAGTGCATTTGCAATTCGGTGTACTGCACAAGTCTGAATTTTTCTCTTCTTGTTTTTGCTTGTCGTTTAATGTGCAGCGGCGTCACTTTTGACATTTTCTGACAAGCGTGAGAAGCGGCTGGAAATAACTGCGACCGAGTCTTGGCCGGGGTCTTGGGGGACCCATCCATGACTGGGCCATCAATTTGCTTAGCTGCTTGCGAGCGGTTCTCAACTTACATAATATACAAGTAAATCCCAAACACCAAACTGAGTCGCACTTGGGCATTTGTTTCTTCTTCTTCTTTTTTTTTTTTTGGTGTGATTATGTTTTCTCTGTGTGCAAGGCCTTGTTTGATTTTTTTTTTGCATTCCAAGCGCATGCGCGACATTTTTGGAAAGTCTGTTTTGGATTTTGTGGTTTGTTTTGTTTTATTTATTTATTTTTTTTTTTTTGTTTTTTGTTTTTTTTTTGGGTAATTCGGAAGTTTGTTGGCGTTGATTTGCGAAACATCGCACTAATTTGTTAATTTTGCCGCGTATCCGAAGGCGCAATGTTTGATGACTTTTTGGGGGTACCTATGATTTATGCAAATTGCAAATTATTTAATTTGTCGTAACACAAAATGAAGCAGCAGCAGCAGCAACAACAACAACAACAGCATAGATCCCATAAATTCGAATTTCGTTTTCCATCAAAGAAAATGGCTGGCTTTCGGGCGAATGAATGACAAAAGTCACAAAACAACTAAGAGGAAAAGCTGAGAAAATTTTTGGTGTTGCTGCAGCGGAAGCGTCGCTAATTGGCGGAACTGCTCGCCGGCAACAATACAGGTAACAAATAATGAAAGAAATGTTGAAACGCCAGATGACGACACTTGAGACGACTTATGGCCGCCGCCCGTTATCGGATACCGCACTTACATAAGTGCAAACATGGCTTAATAATCTCACCAGACTCCCCAAAAGCAGCAGCAGCAGCAGCAGCAGCTCAATTGATTAGCCCAAGCTGATGCAGCAGCAGTTGCCTTGCCGCAGATCGCGATGAGATGGGGATGAAAATGGCTATAAAGCTGTAGATTGTGGCGCTGAAGTTGACACTTGGACTTTTGCACACATTTTTCAACGCTATTAAAATCCCGCCAGCGGCTGAATTAACAGCAACTACAACAAAATTTCATTTAATTGATCAACAGCAAGAAAACTTGTTAGCTGACCAGATTGACCAGCAATCCAGTCCCCTGTCCGCGGTGCCACCCCTCGATTATTGGCCTTGAAAAACGGTACGCAGAAATGCGCTTAATACGAAAAATCAATATCGAAAACACACACACACACACACACACACACAACAAAGTTGCTGCCAGGCAGCAAATCAGTTAAATGAAGAAAAAAAAGTTGATCACTCGCCAAAAAAAAAAAAAAAAAAAAACCTGCTCAAAGTCGAACTTGTACTAGATGACAGAAAAAAGATAACTTAAAATGAAACAGCTACACCAATGCGCGCTAATAAAACATAAATTAAAAAAATATATACACATACACACACGATATGATATCTGCCAAGATTTTAAACAAATAAATATTGCAAATCGGAAACCCCCCAAACAGCGCTTTGCTGGTGTGACAAAATTAACTGATTGTAGGATTATTTCATAGTTGACACATAAAATTAATAAAACTCAAGCAAAACGAAAATATTATATATCATAAAGTTTTGTTTTAGTTTTCTAGTCAAATCATTAATAAAAATTAAATGTGCAAATTTCAATTTCAAATAAAGAAATTCACAAAATTGTTGAAATCAATTTAAGCAAATTAACATGATGAACAACAAACAAAAGAGATAGGCAAAACCAAACAAAAACATTAGAAACACTCATTTAAAAATAACAAATTAAATAAGAAACCAAATATTATATAAATCAATATTCTAAAGTGTGCAAAACGTTTTGATTGATTTTTGATAAAGCCTAAATAAATGTTGCTTCCGCGATGTTTTCTGTTTTTACATCTTACATATACATAACCATAATTCCCGTTAAAACTATTAATTAAAAATTAAGTTGTCATTCATACACACAAAAAGCATTACAAGGGTATTAAATTTTCGCCGCCCCGAAGATGACTGCCTTTTGCGGTAATTTTTCAAATAAGCTAAAACCCGGTTTTGTTGTTAACATTTGGAGCTTGTCAGCTCAAAAGGCCGCTCAAAACTAATAATTCATTAGGTTTCCATTAAACAGAGCCCCGTCAAGCGGCAATCGACGGCTCGCGCGACCGATCGATCTTTCGATGGATCGACCGATGACTTAAATGCCATCAGTTCAATCGACAACAAAAGACAAACAACTGCAAATCGGCTACCGATGCGAACGGTTCCCCAAATGACGCTGACCAGCAGCGTCTACCCCTTCAGCTTCTTCTGCGTTTAATCGCCGGACAATACGACATTAACATATCAGCGTTTTCGTGTGGTTTTAAATTCGAGTATTCGTTACAAGGGCAGCAAACAACGAGCAGAAGTTCAGTTATCTAGGCAGATACTCATCTGCTCATCAGCTGTATATATGTACATATATATGCATAAATCGATGTTTTTTATATAGATTTGATTACCATTACCTTGCACAATTCGCTACGGTAACAGCCCATCGAAGGTGATTTGATTGATCGCATTGATTGCTGCCTACCGTAACGCTCCTTTACCACAGCTAAAAGCAAAATGCAAAAACAAAAACTAAATGAAATAAAAACTCATGCGGTTTTTTTAGTGCGAATTTGGCCAACGGCTACCATTGACCAAGTGCCTCTGAAGTGGCGATTAGGCTGCCTGATCAACAACAGATGATCACACATTTATCGGAAATATTAAACTACACTCTTCAGAAATGGCAACAAAAACGGGTATACTTCCATTGTGCAAATATATGTTACAGTCAGTTTATATATTCATGAATAGGTTAACATTTTTTATTTATACATCAAATGAAAATTGTTGGACAGCAAAAAATTGGCTTAGCGGATTTAAATATATCCCTCGTCAAAATAGGCTCCGTTTTGACAAAATTATAATTTTTGGATCCATAAATAAGGGAATTGTTTAGAATACAGTTGCATGAATTTTACCTAGAAAAAAGCCACTGTATAATAATTAAAAGTTGCTGGTTTTTCAAAGTAGTATTGAACCAAAGGTGTTGCGTGAGTTTTCTAACCGGTTGGCATCCCTGTTTCAAATGCTAACTGAGTTCAAGGCTCGCCACGTGTCGTATACGTGATGTGCCGGCTGTTTGGCCAAATGGTTGAACACGTTGCAATTGCGTTTTCACACAATTAAGCATCAGTAACAGCAACAGCAGCAACAGCAGCAGCAGCAGCAGCAATAGCAACAATTACAGCATTAACTAACTGCTTTGTAATGTGGCAGCAATAAATTTTATGTAAATCGTTTTTGCTTTAAGCAATTTTTTTTCATTTTATTTTTATTTTTTATTGCGGCTAAAGAAGAAAACGGTGCACAGTTAAACAATGCAAATGAATTACACACAACATTGTAAAACCCCAACAACGCCAGCGCCAGCGGGCCAAATGATGTGCAAGCAATCGCAGACACAGATGCACACAGCGACCCACACACACACACACACACACACACACACATACCACACACACATTTACAAGTAGATACACGCGCGAGGCTTTCAGTTGGTTGAGCTCGCTTGGCTTAAAGATTTTCCAAGAATGCGCTGCCAACTATGCTGAGCGGGTGGCTCTGCTATGCCAGTCAAGTGTCTTTACACACACACACACACACACTTGCTTGCCTGCTGCACGTTGCCAACAATAACAAGAAAGAACAATTGTATTTGATGTGCCGAAGAATTAATACCCTTGCAAATATAAAGAAAAACCAATTGTTCCCAAATAGAACTTTATGATATAGTATTCGATGTTTATACGACATTATTTATATTTTAATTGGCACTTTGGCTACTAAATAATTTAGTTTTCATTGTTATAGAAATCTCGCTTCTCATTCTCTGTCTTACATATTTTATGTCACAACTATAATACTCACTGCTAGGGTATTATAACAACAACACAACAACGGCAACAACAAGTTTTTTGTCGCTGGCACTTTTCGAATTTATCGACTGCATTACCGCTGTCCACATCTCGACAACAGAATTGCAACTTTTTACTCATGAATAAAAATAGCTCGAATCTCATTTAATAGGATTCGACTGAGCTGTTTTTTAATAGGGTTCTCTATAAACTGACCAAAACTAGAAATCATTTTGATTACTTTTTTTTTTTAAATCTTTTTGACCAATTCTGGGAACTGGAAACATGATCAGAATAGTAGCCAAACAAATTCCCCCCACAATCTGTTAAATAATCTTTTGCATGTCGAACTAAACGTTTATATATATTTATATTCCTGTCTATTCTGGCAGCTGCTTCGTCTGCGGCTGCAGCTCAATTGCGGCCATATTGTTGGTAATGGCAAAGTTTAAACAATAACGTTAGCAAGAGCTTGACCAAATAGCAGCAGAAACAGCAGCAGCAACAGCAGCAGCAATAGCCGCCGCAGCTGGTGATCAAATTAAGGCCAATGCTTTCGCTGGTCCCAAACGGAATTTTGGCCATTTGCGTTTAGGCATTAAATATGTTAATAGCGACGCCATCGATACATCATTAAGCGTTACAAGGATTGCATAACCACCAATGCCCAGCCAAGCTATCAAATATGGAGCACGGCGCCACGCATTGTATAACAGATTGCTGCAAATGCAGCTGGGGGTAACTGGAGCAGAGGATTTCTACCTACCATTGAGGGCCAAGAGAAAAGCGTGGCGATGGCTCGTTTAAATTGCTATCCAACTGAGTTTTAAGGGCCACTCTTTCTCCCTCTCTCTCTCTCTCTCTTTCGCTGGATAGCACTTTAGCGAATTTCAACGCATTTGCATTTGGCCTAAGCAGCGTGCGATCTGATGATGTTTAACACAATTGCGATTTATGTAATAAGCTTTTGGTTTTTATTTTATTTTAATATTTTTTTTTGCACTGGAAAAACTATTTCTTATGCGGCTGTTATTGCTGTTGCTGTTGCTGTTGCTGATATTGCTGCTGTTTCATCGGCAATTGTTGTTGGCGTTATTTCGTTATTTCGCCACCAACAGCATTTTTTGTATGTTTTTTGTTTTTGTTTTTTTTTTATAAATATTGCTCTTTCTTCACACGCACAGCAGCACTAATACCAATCGACAGACAGCAGTTTACACTCAAAGCTCACACGCACGCACACACACACACACACACATTAAAAAACATACACTTGGGCAGAGAGTAGCGCGCGCGTCTCCGCGTATCCGTCAGATACAAAGGCAAAAGACAAAGCAACAACCGTTCGCTGGGGCGCACGTCGCACGAATAAAAAACAGAGCCGAGCCAAACAAACACTTGACGGCAAAATTTTAACTTTAGCTTTGCTTTTGGCTTTGGCTTTGCCTTTGCTTTGGCTTTGGTTTTGGCTGCAAAAGCACACAAAAACCACAAAACGCACGCAAAAACCACAGAGAAAAAATTTGGTTAAAACTTCAAAAAAAAAAAACGGTAAATATGTTTCGTCAACGAACTTTTTTGGCCAAATGCATTTGGTTACTAGGCTCAATTTGGCACTGGAGCTGCGGCTAAGACAGACGCCTCTGAATTCGTTCGCTCAACTGGTTCGCAAGCCGCCGCTCATATTGGTTTTATACGCACGCTCAGCTGCTGAGCACACTCGGCCACAGATTCAACTCAACTTCAGCTTCAGCCTCAGCTTCAGCCTCCCATCTGGTTGCCAGCTGCCGTCTGCAGCGCCAGCTTCGGCTTTGGCTTTGGTAAAGAGCCAAACTAGCTGAGGAATTGAGGTAGGTTGAGCGCAAGCGCACTGAATGAATCTGCGTGCGGTGCTGCCAACTTGTCGCATTGTTCAGCGTCACGAAATCAAGCAAAATAAGCGCACATTTCGAATCTCATTCATAAAGATTTAGTTGGTAGCATAAGCATAAGTACACTGCAAGAAAAACCAAGCGCTTTGGTTTGTATTATTGTATGTATTGACTGGTATGTCAGATATACGTTCGATTAACTCAGTAGAGACTTGGTTTCTCATGGATGCAGATATTTCTAACTCTGAATTATAAAAAAAAACCTGCATGTGCGTCATTCACACATATATTAAATATGTATTTTGATGAAGCTGGGTAGAGACTTGGCTTCTCGAATAGCACATAGAAACAGAAACAAGCTACAACAATTGAAATTTGTATTTCCTAAACATGTCTCACTCCTCCCATAAAGCTTAAAAATGTTGTCTGCCGGGGTATTAAATCAATAGCACCCCAAAAATAGTTTTGCCTACTTGTTTAATGCTACTCAGGCAGCTGGACCAGTTCTGCGCTGAATTTGCCGCATTCAGCTCTGGTTTGATTAACATAATTAAATATAAATGCGAGCAAAAGCCAAAATAAATTTACATAAGAACAACTTTTAGTTTTGGCCAAAAAAAGAGAAACAAAAACAAAATCAAATGTTGTTAAATGTATTTTTATTTTTATTTTTTTCTTTGGCTTGTTGACTGTTAAATCGGCATCAAGTTCATCATCAAACACGTCTGATTGTGCGAGTCTTGGGTCTGGCCCGTCCGCCCGCTCAACTGGTTGGACACGGCTGCGGCTGCGGCTGCGGCTGCGACTCTGGCCATAAGATCTGGCTATTTGAATGCCAAAGGCATCGCTTTGCTCTTTTCACATTTTGGCTTAGCTGTTTTGTGGCACTAAAAAGCAATTTATGATGAGCGCGTCAAAGTGCCAGAAATTAAAAATTTACGACCATAGATGACGGCGAGGAAGACGAAAAATTAACAGCAACAACAATAATAACAACAACAACAGCTGCAGTAGCCAAGCAGCCCAGCGGCAATGCGAAACTTAAATGTCAAACTAATTTAAACAAGACGCTCCATAAAAACTGGATTAATTAAGGTGGCAGCCGTCGTGTTGCTGACGTGTTTGTTTCTTCTTGGACGATTGATTGTTAATCACACAATAGCAGCAGCTAATGAAGGAAACTATTGATAAACCCATGACTGATTGGCCAATTGAGCGATTGCCAGATTGTCAGATTAACTGTCTGAGTGGGCTGAAGCAAAAAAAAAAACAACAAATGTTTTGTTTGACACCGGACACTTGTCTGTGTGTTTTTCTGCTTTGCATGCGACAATTGCTTTTTTATATAATTAAATTCAAATATCTATTTTAATTAACAAGCGCCCAGCTAACGGGGCGTATGTGCAATATCTTGTCTTGTTACTACACTTATTCAATTAACTCAAGTGTCTGTCTTTTTTTTTCACTCTACAATATATTTTGTTATTGTTTTATGCCTGGCAAAAGGAAAGGTGTTGACCTTGTCTGACACGCATCGAGGCACACACACAAGCACACACACACACACGCGACTGGGCGTCGCCCTGGTTTGCCTTCCAAAATTTCCAATTGCATTTGCATTGGGCATTAAATGAAGAGCCCTTCACAAGAATTTGAAATGTTTGAGTAAAAAGTGAAAGTATCATATATATATATCCACATATCTTTCTGCCCCTCTCTATCGCTCCTATTGGCTCCAAAATTATTCCTGGCCTTTCAAGTTCAAGGCCACTTATTGGTCATTGGTATTTTAAGCTGCGCTGGAATCTCTTGGCATTTACTTTCAGATATATGTGTGTGTGTGTGTGTGTATCTCGTATCTCAGTTGTTGTTGTTGCAACACTTGTGCACACAAATTATGTCCATAATTACGTGGTTGTTAATCGATTTTTAAGTTGTTCCCCCAACTCTCGGTTATACAACAAATTTTTAACACCTTGCGGACAATGGAAATTGCTTTTGTTGCTATCATTATTATGACTATCGTTGTTGTTGTTGTTGTTGTTGTTGAAGTTGTTTATAGCATTGGCATTTTGGGGCGCGCACTCATTGCTTGAACCAATTTCAAATGTATTCAAAAAAACAACCGAGTATATTCAGCTCAAGTCAATCGGAAAGTCAATAAAATATCAAGTTTTATATGCAGCAGGTATTAAAAGCAGCAGTTGCCAAGCCGCACACACACACATACACGCGCGCACTCACATTATCTAAAAATGTTTGCATTCAAAAACTAACTGCATGTTAGTATCTAGAGCATGAAATTCAACTGGCCGCCTGACTGGACTTAACCGAACTGGACTTAGACTGGACTTGCAGCAAGTGGCCATTTGATTGGCAGAGCGATTTGAGTCTAAAACCAATTGGCTTAGCCAAAGCGCATTTGAATTGCGCTGAAGGCAAACCAAAACAAGTAAAACAGATAAACTGGTCTGAGATTATGGACAAGAAGATACCCTGCCAAAATTATATGTATCGAAATCATAGAGAAACAGCCTTAAATCAGGTATCGAATGAATATTGAGGAATCAGCCAAGTTAATATATGTTACAGCTACAGTTGAGCACTCCAATTTAACTTATTCAATATACAAAAGTTTATTTTAAACTTTTGTGTTCATCATACTCTTTTTTTCATATTATAAATGCAGGGTATAGTGTAGCGAACAACGAATTGGGGGAATGTACTTAACTTAAAAATTGATCAGTTATCGAGCGATAATGCCTAGAGTCTTTTTGCGACCAATGCTTAGATTTATAACTGTTTTTATCGGTTAAAAATCGACAGTGTTCAATATTGCCAAAGAGTTAGAGGTGGTTTTTTTAACACGAAAGCACACGAAGCAAAGCACAAGCTGTAAATACGCTTGATCAAAACTGGCATATCTCAAATATGTTAATTATATGAAAATATAAGTTTTGTATTTTTCATCACATTTTTTTCGGTAATATGAAAATGCATTTTTTTGTAATTTAAATTTATGTTAAAGTAACTCGCTTAAACATGCACGAATAAAACTATTTTTTTAATTTCATTATTTTTTCTGTTAGCTAACAATATTTGTAGCTTAGACTTTTACCGGTATTTCTCTAACTACCTCTTGTTGTGCTTGTCGACGCACGAAATTGCATTTTTTTATAGACGAACACGTCGTGTTGAGTCGTGCGTGTAAACACGACACGAACCCAACTCTAGTCGCGAGTTTTTTTTGCGTTCCTTATTTTTATTTTTTTTGTAATAAATTTTTTTTTATAAACAGATTAAACTGTGTTTTCTGCTTTTGCTAATCAGATTGCATACTTTATTTGAGTTTACTTTATAAGAAATTTTGGATCTGTACGTTCTCGAATTCAAATATTCAAATATTTTCACCTTGGCTGTGATTTATGTACAAGATTCTTGGCATTTTCACTGAGTAGGCCATATTAGAGTATTTGGGACTCGCCCATTGCAAAAATCTTTGTGCACCTTTCAAATTTTGTCAGAGACGTGCATTGTTGTTATTTATTTATGTTTTTTGTTGTTGATACGCTTGTTGCCAGCACTCAAACAATGCCAATTGCATTTGATTTGAGCCTCAAAAGCGACTGCAACCGGCCAAGAGGCCAATTACTCAATTCGCATTCAGCGGCAACTGCAAATGCAGTTTAAAGTTGAAGTTGAGGTTGCATTTGTAAAGTGATTGGCGCTGCCACCGCCCGAGTCCGTCCGGCCTACACACCCCGCCGCCTGTACCCCGTTCCCCGTCGCCCGACTTGGCTACTGAGCGACACTCAAATTACCCAGGTAATACTAATTTTGATTGTGTATGGACATACTCACACACACGCACACACACACACACACACACACATGTCGCACAGGCAGCCCACGTGCAGACATGCTGCATTGCAGCTTCCACCCCCCCCCCCCC
>SCDT01000167.1:0-33130 GCA_004143765.1 Drosophila melanica
TCAACTGCCGAGAGTTTGTGTGTATGTGTTAATTTCTGGGTTCAGGGTATCTTCTAGTCGGGCGGTCCCGACTAGAGCAGTCTCACTTGTTTTTTTTAGAAAAACGGTGTTAAGCATTTAAGAATAGATTTTTGTATAAAAACTAAAATGTAAACAGTAAAATACTATTAATTGAAATTTAAGATTTTAACATTTTGATTTTTTATTAAACCAAAGTTTTAAATTTAATTTCAGTTAATTTATAATAATTTGTAATATTGACATTAGTTGGACCCCGTGCGCCTCTCCACCCGATTCTCAGTGCTAACTTAACTACTCCCCTTTGTCAATGTTGTTGTTGTCTCTTATTTAGCGTCTCTCTTCTCTCACAGCTAGAGATCATTATACTACTTATATATACATATATGTATAGATTTATATATACATATATGCACACAGACATAGTTGAAGCCGGTTTTTTCTTTGTCTGCTGCTGCTGTTGTTGTTGATGTTGTTGTTGTTGCTGTTGCTGTTGTTGCTTGTTGCCGTTTTTAGCTATTTTGCCGGTTTTATTATGGTCGCTGTTTGTTGTTATTGTTTGCAAGAGTCTTAATTTTGTTGCCGTTTATTAGTCATCACATGAGTGGCAAACCTAACCTCCGTCTGCCTCCGTCCCCCCCGTCCAGGCAAGTTACAAAAAAAACAAAAAACTCCAACCGAAAGTCTTGCCTCTCCCTCACACTCTGCGTGCAGCCTTTGTTTGCCAATTTTGTGAGTGAGATTTGTATGGTTGTGTGTGTACATGTGTGTGCGTGTGGATTGTGACGACTCAGCTGACGCTGACGCCGGCAGCGACGCGCAGCTGTGCGAGCTATGCTTCAACAGCTGTTTTGTTGTTTTTGGATATTGTTGCCGGCGCTGGGTGACAACGCCCACATGGAATCCACAGCCGCAGCCACATGCAGAAAATTGGCAGCTTAATCATCATTTGTGGGCGGACTGCAGCAAATTGAACTCAAGACGTTCGCATAGCACTGAGCTTTTGACTGTGACAGCTGCATGCGTTTTTTTTTATTTTAATTGAATTTATTTGTTATTTGCGATTTTTTGTACACTGCCCAACTCTCTGCACGTAATTAATTAATTGCTAATTGAAATGCAACACTTTGCGACGGCGCCTTGACGCTCCATTAATTTCGCATTAATTTTCTTCACGCGCCAAAATCTGCAATTAATTTATTTACTTTGCCTAATGATTGTTGTTGCTGTTGCTGTTGCTGTTGTATTCGCTGTGCCAAATTAATACAGGCACATGCATTTGTCACGCCCACACACACGCACATACAGCTTAAAACACACACACACACACAAAATTAAAAAAAAGCTATGCAAATTTGTATAAAAATTAAAAAATATATAAATTTTGAGGTACGTCAAGCGCCGCGGAAAATGAAATAGACGCAGGCGACTGAAAACAAAAAAAATATGCAAATTAAGCGAAATTTTGTGTGCAACGATCTTCTTTTCTGTACGTTCACCCTACAGAAGCTATAGTGTACATTGGTTTAGCACAATGAGATTATAAGGGAATTGGCGATAATTATCGATAACTAAATCATAAATAGATATAACTATCCTATATACAACTAATTTATGGATGCCAACTCGATTATATTCTTGTAACTGTTTATATTTAACATATTTTACTGCATTTATTATTGCACAATCGATAACTATCGATAACATCTTAAATCAATACAGTCGATTGGAAAGACTTTGCACGGTCGTCTCTTTCCATATGTATTCATAGCCCTCCCCAGTTTATTTGATTTTATCGTTTATTTTATTTCTCATTGCCAAAAGCGAACGCTGATCTTGGTCAACGCCAGGGGGCGCTACAGCGGCTTCCGCACAGCATGGCTATGCATTAAAAGCAACCCAAAAAGCATCTAAAGCATCCCATTATAAATCAAATCCGTAACTGCATAAAAATAAAAATAAAAACACAGACAAAATAGAAAATGGCTAAAATTGATGATTGCAATTTGTGATCACAAGTTCTGCTCGGATAAGCGAGAGAGAGAGAGATGTACTGAGGTCGTCGCTCTGCTAAAATTTAGTTCTATCCGCAAGATCGTAAAGCAATTTTGTAGAATTTATATGTGGAACGACTTGAAAACGCCAAATGATTTATTTTCATAGCCACACAGCATATAGTTGCTCCTTAATTGTGCCGATCATTAAAAAAACATTTCGCATTTTATGAATGCAGTTATTTTTCTTTAGTTTTATTTTTCGGAAAACTATGTTTCCTGATTTTACGTTAATTGAATTTTCAAGTTTTATTTTCGCATTTATTTAGAAACTGGTTTCCGTTTTGCCATTGTTTTATTTCCATTTGATAATTTTTTGATGATTTAACTAAAGTTGCAAGTAAAAAATCGTTTGTCACAATTTACATTTATCAATTTCAATGGAATTTATATTTAGTTGACTTGGCTACCACCTTTCACTGCTGGACTCTGGGCTTGGGGGCCTCTTATCAGCACGATGATAACTGCAGCCCTCATCGATTATCATTATGGTATTAACCGAGTGCCCACCTATATTATATATTGCCAAACAATACCAACTATGTAGACATATAATATATATGGGTCTTGTTGTGAAGTGTACTTGAATTTTGAAGGTCTTCGCAATGCACACTCGATAACATAAGACAATTCGGTGTGTTGCATTTGAGCGAGAATTCCGGGCTGACAGATGCCCTGTCATTTATTTGTATTCAACGTCTATAAATTTGCCAGTTTTCGATTTAAACTAAGGCTTTAATGCTTTAAACAGTTTATTAAAATGTTCGGCTATATATACATATGTATGTAATGATCGATATATCGATCTTAGTGTACTTTATATTCTTAATATTAATATAGCATAAAAAACCACTATGATATATCAGGGCAATCATTTGTATATTTATACACCATTAACTGAAACTGTGATTGATTTTATTGTTGATATACCTTGTTTTATACCAATTTATGCACTTTTACAACAATAAATCATAATATATATCGATTTTAACAACAATACATTGACATTTTTATTGATTTGTACATTTGTTTGTCAATAAATTCGATGTTGTTTCGATTTTCATATCAAAATATAAATATATAGTTTTTATCTTTTGGTGTATCAAAATGTTTATCTAATGTTGACTTTCATATTTTTCTATCGATAATGCAACAATTGGATACAAATCGATACAGTTTTAATATTTTCTTATAATTTTCATATATTGAATAGTATATCTTTTTTTTGAATGCAACATTCGTTTATTGATTAATTCTACTGAAAGTATATCAATTTATTAAACTAACTCATGATTTTGATTTATTTTCATTTTAACTTATCGATCCATTATTGTGGCTTCTTTATTTATAATCTTTTTTTTCGGTATCTTTTGCACACATATGCATTAAATGCATATACCCTGTACTCTTTAAACGCCCCCTTCTGGTAGGGCATTATGTATTGAGAAATTGAAGAAATTTGTCGTTGTCAGTTTGAACGCTTGGCGCCAGGGCGCTTAAAATTGCCGTGACGATAAGACGGGGCGTGGGTGTCCATGCACACACACACACACACACACATAGACAAACACACACACAGACACACATGCGCAGCGCATGTGGAAGTTGTCGTGTGTCTCGCTCGCACCTTTACGTTGAATTCGTTTTGCGACTTTTTGTTTTGCATTTTTTCTTATTTTGTTGCTGTTGTTGTTGTTAATGTGTGTTCATTGATTGACAGCAACAACTATAATAGCAACAAATTGAGACAAGGCGACGGTCATGATGCCAACCCAAAGCAAAATAAAAATAAAATAGAAAAGGAAAACAAAACGCGAGTAAAAACACACAGAAAATTGCAAAGGCCCAAAGTGAGTGGCGACAAAAATCAAACAAATTTCAAAACATTTAAAAATAGTGCGCAAATTGCTATTTTTATATATTATATAGAAAACAACAACAAAAACAATAACAAATGCCACTGCTTAAAATGTTGATAACTCACTCTCTCTCTCTCTCTCCCTCTTACTCTCGTATCTCAGCATTATCTTTGTTCTTCGATCAACAGTTAGAACGCGCTCTTTGGCCGAGTCTGTCTCTCTCTCGCTCTCGCGCTCTTATCAGCGCGCTTACAAGCATTTTACACACGTGAATGAATCGTTCTCGCTCGCTCGTTTGCTCTCGCTCTTTGGCTAATTGCATTTCGTTTGAAGCGTTTTGTTTTGCTGCCGTTTTGTTTTTGTTTTCGTATCTTGCCACCTCTTCTGCTTCTGCGCCTCTTCCAAGCTTCCAATCGACGCGCTTGTTGTTGTTTTCATTGATCGACTGCGCGCATTGCACATTATCGCCATGTTTGTATTTGTTGTCATTTTTCGTTGCGCTTAAAAGGCTATAAAAAACAACAACACGGCAAAACCAAACAAAACGTATGCAAAAAAAAAATAAATTAAAAAAAAAAATGTAAACACATTTTTTATTGCGTTGCGGATTTAATTTTATTGCTCGACTAAAATTAAATCAAAGCAAGATTTGTTGTTTAGTTTATGATGAAATAAATTGCATCAAAAAATAATATATTTGAAATTTTTTAATTGATAGCTGTTTTTACATAAAATCATTTAAATCAAAAAGAAAATATTAAATGAATGTAATTTAAACAAATTAATGGATTAAGTCTTGTAAAACTTGTTTAATTTTTTATTATCAGTTTTATAACTGAACATTTTATCATTTTGTTTGCATTTGCAAGATTTTGTATTTTCAAAATTTAACTTCTTACATTTTCCATTTAGGTTCCACTTTCAGTATTTTTGGTACTTGTCTTAGCTACACGTGTACCACAGTTTTGGGAGTATATTTCGCTTCGTTTGGTTTTTATTTCGTTAGCGTCGCGTTCATGACAGCGGTCCAAACTGTACAGTTTGGATGGCACAGTAAGTAGCTAAGTTCGTTAACTGGCTGCGCTGTATAGTTTATTATATGAAAAGTTCCCGCACAGTTTTATGAACACTTATTTCATGCGACCCGGCTACATTTCCTCGACACTGCTTGGTAGCTAGAAGGAAATTTAGCCTAGGCACAAACCTTTAGAGCAAGCAGTGTAAAAGCAGTAGAGGCGCGCGTTTTCGTTATTTTTTAAATTTAATGAAAACAAATAAAATTAAAATTTTTTAATACTTACCACAAATTAAACTAATTACTTATTATTAATTCTTTTAATTACAGGTAAGCCAAAGCTTGTTTTGATTAATGAACTGAGTGAGTATGAACTGTACCCAATTAAATTCCCACACCGAAAATTCAAAAAAATGCAATGAAAATTCCTTTTGTCACATTTTTCGCATTTGAACAAAAATCATGCACCAAGAAAATTTGTAAATGGAATAAAAAAACTTATTGATTCAATGCATACAACAACATTTGTCGTGAGTTACACATTAAATAACCATTTAATTGTTGTTGTTAATGTTGTTCTCTTTTTATACATTTTTTTTTTATTTTTTGCTTTCCTTCTCTCTCGCTCTCTTTCTGTTTTGCCTTTGCGCTAATTGTGCTGTCAATTTAAACAAATGACACACAGGAGACGAGCCAAAAACTAACAAAACAAAATAAAAATTGTATAAATTTCCAAAATAAAAAGGAAAATTGGAAAATGCAATGCTCGTTGAAATTGATTTGGGGTAAAAGCGGCAGCTCGCGATGAAATTTTCCAGATAAAAATTTAGCTACGAAACGTTTTTAGTTTTTAGTTTTGCATCATTATTTTAATACCCTAACATTGGGTATAATGACTACCATTAAAGCATTATTAATTTTAAAAAAGGAGTTTTCGTATGAAAATTTGCTTCTAATTTGAAAATACATTTTTTATAATATTATATAAATAGTATAATAATATTAGTGGCAAGAATTAGTTAAAATGAACTATTATAAACTTCTTCACTGTATAATTCGAAGCGTATTTAAACTTTAGCTTGCCAAATTCAACTCTATTTTTTTTTACTTTGTTGCTTTGCATTTGTTTTCATTGCTGATCTCTGATTGCATTTAAGAGGCGGCTGCCCCAAGTTGACTATTTATTTTTTCACTTTTCGCATAAGTTTTTCTTTTTATTTTCCTTTGCTCAACTTGCAACAACAACAACAACAGTAACAGTAACAGTGGCAGTCGCTGCTGCAGCTCCATTCACCTAATTTCTTCTTCTTGTTTTGGGAAAAACTTTTATTTCCCTGTTTGTTTTTCCTTTTGTTTTTGGAGCGCTGGCGACACACTAAACAGCAGCAGCAACAACAACAACAACGAAAACGAAAACAATAAAAACAGCAGAAACTATAAATTTGCTGCATAATTTTTGCATTGTTTTGGCCAACTAGTCAGGGTGCATGGGGCAGGGGGCAAGGGGCAAGCAACGTATAATTCAGGCGGGGGCAACATGTGCGCTGCTGCTCGCATGTAATTTGTGCATTTAACTGTGGAACAACAACAACAACATAACACAGAGCATGCCACAGCAACAACAACAGCAACAACAACAACACGTTGCAAGCATTTTTGAATGCAAATGTTTTTGTTGCATTTTCATTTGTTGCGCGCTGCTCGTTAAAAAATCTCTTGCAGCTGATTATGCAACAAAAACAAAAAGGAAAATGTAAATTTTAATTGGGCAACAAATTTATTTGAATCAGAGATTTTTCCATTGAGTTTCATATCTTTTATCACAGATTTCGCTCAATCAAAATTTGAATAACATGAGTTTAGTTTAAGTTTCAAATTTCAAAACATTTTAAATTTTGCCGAATTCTTTAAAAAAGCAATTAAAGCAGAAACCGCAGTGCGACAGCTGAAACGGAATAAAAACACTAAAACCGCAGAGTAAACAAAACCACAACAACAACTGCGACTGCATCAGAGAAAAGCAGAAAAATAAAACCAAGGCAATCCATTTTTTTTTGTTTTTGGGTATGCGGAAAGTTGAATACGCTTGCAGACTTATAGAACTATTAATTAATCGAACAATAGAAAGAAGAAAACGAGACAAAAATTATCCACATATTGATTGACAAATAATCTACTGCTGTATCGATCAGTAATCGGTTTATTATTTAACCGCTACTACTTGAATTATAGATCAATAATTAATTTTTTATTGACAACAACGGTTATCGATCATGTGGAATATCTTTCTGCTCTTTTCAATTACTACAATTGTCGTTAACTAATAGAAAACTTGTTTTTATTTATGCATCGATTACTGCCGTTATCGATAAACTCTTTAAGGGTCTTTTTGTTTGTTTTGTTTTGTTAAGATTACAAAAGTTATCGATCTGCCTTTATTGATTACCACAACTGGCGTTAACTAATAAAAAAACTTATTTTTTATTTATGCATTGATTACTGCCGTTATCGATAAACTCTTTCTGTTGCCACAGCTAATGCAACCAAACATCTAGTGGCTTAATTAAGTGAAAAGCGCGCCAAAACTTTGTTTGTGTATATTAATATGTATGTGTTATATACCGAGTAATTGAATTATCGATGAATCATTAAAAGAGAGCTGCTCTTTTATGTATTGAATACAAAAGTTATCGACAATTTAAAATATCTTTCTGCCTTTATCGATTGCTACAACTCGCGTTTACTAATAAAAAACTTGTTTTTTATTTATGCATCGATTACTGCAGTTATCGATAAACTCTTTTAAGGCTCTTTCTGTTGCCACAGCTAATGTAACCAAACATCTAGTGGCATAATTAAGTGAAAAGCGCGCCAAAACTTTGTTTGTGCATGTTTATATGTCTGCACACGTCCAATATATATTTATCCCGGATGTGTTCGGCGTTGAGTGAATGCTGCTAACTGCATTGCATCCAATTGCAACTACTGCTGCTGTTGTTGTTGCAGCTGCCAGCAAATGGGGGAAAAGTGTTTTTTGCTGATGCTTTGTTGCAATTGTTGTTGTTGTTGTTGCTGCCGCTGCTGTCACGAGATCTTTGCAGGCTGCTTTTGCATTTTATTTATCGCTTTGCGCTTTTGGGTTACGAATTTTGCGGCCATTTTCGTCTGGCTGGAGATTTTCGCCCAAACGGCGCGTTGAGGCGCAGATGAAGATGTCTCTCTGTCATTTCGCTTTTTCTCTAGTTTTCCACTTTTCCGCGTGCCCCGTGCGTCAACTTGTGGCACTTCAAAAGGCGCCTGGCGGAAGTGAATTTCCACAGAATTAATTGGCTGCAATTTATATATATTTTTTGTATTTTGTTGTCTTCTACATTTTGCCGTGTTGTGTTGCTGTTTTTTTGTTTTTTTTTTTTCTGTTGCATGCAACAAAGCCATTTGACAATTTTCATTTCGTTTCATTTGGTTTTCCATTTTCAATGCGCATAAATTGCGTTTTCGTGGTGGCGTTGCCATTTGCCAACGTCAGCGATCGTCATCATCGCCATCATTATCAAATATCTTTATCATCATCATTCATGCCACATTCATCTGCAGCAGCTTCTCTTGCTGCACAGTTTTGTTGTTTGTTGTTTTTGCTGAGAACTGGAGCGCATCGACACGTTGCCAGACACAAATGTTGCATAATATTTGAGATGTTTCGTGGTTTATTTTTTTGCCAGTGTCTGACGGGGCGTATGATTAATGTTCTATTCCTGTTCTCTACGAACTCAATCTCTCGCCTATGTTGTATTTCGATATATTAACGGGTCAAATGTATCAGATCGTTATTGAAAGTGATCATTTAATTGTTGTTTCATCGATTGACATATAAATCGAAGTCTAAAGAGTGATCATTGAATATTCTGGTAGATCATATTTTTATTAATTGATTGAAAATTCGTTTTATCGATCATCAAAAAGATACATAAATCGATCACTTAAATCTGACTGATCGATATATTGTTATTTAATCGGTATGTGTATTGATCAATAACTTAATGTTTCGATAATTTCGTTATGTTTTTTGCTTAACCCATTCTGTACACATTCCATTTGCCTGCCTTCAATCCACACAGCTCACATCAGCTACCTCGTCCACCCCTCTCCCCCACTATTCCTCTCTCCTCCACACACGCTCCCCCTAACCCCCAAAAACAAAATTGGCTATTTGCAATCGGAAAAATAACTTTGATATGATTTCCATTGGAATCAAATTTGAATCTGATTTTTGGAAATATCTATACATATATCTACTGCTTTCTTTCCCTCTCTCTCTCTCTCTTTCTCTTTTTTATTTTGTTTTCTTTTTTATGTCAACATATTGTTGCGCGCTTTACAACACTTTTTTTGAATCGGTTGATAATCCACACTCTCACAAACAAACAAACACACACACACACCTAGCTTTGTTCGCGCCCCCAGCATGGCCACAGCCACGCCCAGCGGCAGTCGCAAGCGCGCGTTTAGCAACCCGCAGATCCCCTCCTCCTCCGCCCCGCTGCTGGCACCGGACGGCCGCCGCCTCCAGCCGCATCTGTACTACTACGATCAGTCCCGTTCCGGTCGCAGCTCGTTCTGCATTGACGAGTCCCTGTGGCCGCCGGGCACCTTTGCGAGCCACGCCAGCGACGGCGACCTGTACACAACGCAGCCGCCGTCCACCGCCGAGGAGGACCCGGAGGAGGCCAGCGATCAGTTCTCGCCGACGCTCTACAGCCGCCTGGGCACGCCCAGTCGCTCCATTCCCATACCGAGCAGCAGCAGCAGCGCCGGCAACAGTCCACAGCATCATCCGCTGCACCACTTTCACCACCACCACCACCACCACAACCACCACCCGCAGCACAACCAACCGCCGCAGCGGTCGCTGAGCAGCGGCTCGGGCGCTGCGGCGGCGGCAGCGGCAGCGGCTGCCGTTGGTTACATGGCGTTCAGTGCGAGCCCAACGGGATTTGTGCACGCCTACTCGCCGTTCTACGGCAGTTCGCCGGACGCGGGTGGCCACATCTCGTTCAGCTACGATCCGGCATTCGGGCCGGGCATCCAGCGGTTGCAGGTGCCGCACGAGGCGAGCGCCGCCGTCAGACGACCGCAGTCGCCGCTGGACTGTGCCACGGTGATGGCCGTCAACAGGTCGGTGGGGATTCGTTTGAACGGTTCATGGTTAACATTTCCTGTTTAACTGTTATCGATTCTCGATTACATGTTATCGATTGTTGCACGCTGCACGCTGCTCGAAATACAAGTTAAAAACCATCGCATAAACTCATCAATTCAATCTGTAAAATTAACATGGGTAGAAAGGTTAACTAAATATATATATCTATATATAGTATATATATATTTTCATCATCACATATATGTTACCTGATACATTCGATTTTTCTTGCTCGTTTTTTTTGTACAAATTTTTAAAATTTCGGCATGTTTCATTTTTTACAAATTCAATTTTCTCTTTCGTGTCGTTGGTTGTGGCATGAAATTTGTGTCGATGTTTTAAATAAATGTAAACATTACATACATGAACATAAAATTACGTTTACATCTCGATAGATGAGCCAATTATTTAACTAATTAAACGGGTAGTTTGGCGAACTCTGTGTATAAATAAAATTCAGTCGAAGGCAAAGTAGAATAATAATTTGCTGTGCACTTTTAACAATCATTTCACACATTTGTTACATTTTCTTAAAGAAAACAATTTAATTTATCAATAATTTTTTTTAATATTTGAATTTAGAGATTTTTATTTAAAACCGTTGAGAATTTTTATTTAAAATCTATTTTCTTCTGTATATATTATCAATATTCATATTTTATTGTTACTTAGTCTTATTTTAATATAAAAAGCTTACATTTTTATGAACCAGTTCAGTTTTTAACTGAGCAGAGATTAATTGTAGCTAAGCTCTTCAGAAAAAAACCAATCAATTTCTTTGTTTAGGAAGCTAAACGAATATTTCGCTGCTGTTTTTCTTCTTTCCATTGCGTTCAGCTTTACTCTCTTGCAAGCAGAGCGCTCTCCTTTCGCGTAACTGCCTTAAATTCAATTTATGTCAATTTTTTATTTAGTTTGAACTTTGTTATACTCGTTCACGAGTTCGATTTTGGGAGGGGTTTTGACCAAAAATTTGAACCCCCCAAAATTACTTTCAGTGTTGTTTTTTATGCTAATTGTGAAAAATAAAATCGATTAAAACTATAAATCCGCAAGTACGTGCTTTTTTGACCAAAAAAATCAAAATTTATTTGCGAAAATAAATATATTTTGAATGTGGAGTCAATATATAAGACAAATCATGATCAAAATGCCATCAAACGTGAAAATCGGTTCACTTTTTTGATATATGGATTCGGTTTTGATATATAGGAGCTATGGAATCTTTTATTTAAGAACGTGAGTATAACGCAGTCGGCATTGCCCGGCTGCAATGTTCTTGTTTTTATTATACTTCAGTTCGTTGTTTGTTGAAATCTCGCCGAACTACAACAAATTTCCGGTCTTGTCCGCAACAGATGATGCGTCATTTGTCATGATTCATGAGTGAATCCTTGCGGGGCAAAAGCGCAATTTATTTGCACGAAACGAAGCCCTTTGCGCCTGCCTTTTTAATTATAAAGACGAAGAAGAAGCAGCAGCAGCAGCAGCTGAGTTTGCCCCGAAACTCTATTCAATCAGCTTTTACGCATTTAAAACTCATGTCATGTCCATTAAAATAAATTTTAGCTTAGGACCTGATTCCAGTTGGGCTTCTGCTGCGGGCTCTCATTGCTTCTTCTTTGGGGTTTGGGTTCTGCCTTTCAATTTGCAACAGCAAAAGAGTTCTGTGTGTGCGTGTGTGTGTGTGTGTGTGTGTTGTGAAGTGCGTTCTGCTTAAATGCCGCGGCCAAAAAATGATGTCATTTCTAAACTTGGGAGTTTCTTTGGGTTTTCGCGTTTCGCATTTCTTTTGACTGCCTTCAATACCCTGCTCTCTTTGATAATGAGTTAAATATAAATATATTGCAGTCACGCTGATTAAGAGTATATATACTTTATGCACTGAAAGTTTAGTTTAGATTCTTGATCAACCTCAAAAGCTTTTTGCCTATATGAAATCATTCATTTCAGAGACAATTAAAGTTTCAAAGTATTTGCTTATATTTATTTCCATTAAATCTCACATTTTCCCAAAACCGATATATATCGATTGTATTTTTAAACATTTATGTGAGATTGCAAGATTTAGGAAAACAAAACCAAATCAAATTACAAATATGTCAACGGTGTTTCAGATTTTGTAGGGCACATCCCCAAATATAGTCTATGGTATTATTATTTAATGCCATATTTAAGCTCTAAAAAATTGTTAATATTCGGATTATAACTAATAATACAAGTAATCTAGCAAAAAATAAAAAGTATGCACAAGTTTGTGAGTTTTTTTTAAATTCAAGTAATCGCACATTTATGTAACAAACGCGAGCACAGGGTATCTGGTAGTCGCGCCTGTCTGCTTAGTTGATGTTCGGTTGGTATAACTCCTCAACGCTGATGATGGCATTGATGATGATTAGTAATAAAAAAGCCATTTCACATATTACACACACATATTTATATACTCTCGCATACTACGCAGTTTCTGACCGCGGGCAAACCTGAATGAAGAACTGCGCATTAGTTGGGGATGCATTTGCCAAAGCGGCAAATGCGTCCCCCGGGCACCATTCAAGGGCTCCAAAAAAAAAAAGAAAAAACAGCACACACAAAAGACTCTTCGCAACCCCTGAGAAAATAAGGAACAATATTTTGCGTGTTGGCGCGATAAGCTACACATTCCAAAGGGGGGCGCAATATATCCCACAGCTGCTCCTGCCCCACTTTTCGCCCCCCGTCTCGTGTTAATTTTTATTGCCTTTTTGATATTAAGGTTTGAACGGGTGTTGTTGTGTTTTTAAGGGGAGTTTTGGAATGCGCAACAAATTCAAAAAATAAATCGCAATTGAAGTCGCAAGTTTGCCAAATGTTTTTTTGGAATTTATATTCTGTGAGTTTTATGTTTTGGAAAAGTGGCCAAAATGTTGAAAAGGGCCGTTTTTTTTGTGTGCTTATAAATTAATGCTTAAAAAAGGTGAAGAAGGAAAAAATGTTTATACAATTTTCATAATTTCCTTAAAAGGGAGAAAAACATAATTCTAAAGTTTTAATGGAATTACAACTCAATGAGTTTTCAAATTTCATGACTTTGATTCTTTAATATTCTCAAAATAAGCAAAGATATTTTGAATAAAAATACATTTTGTAGATTTTCAAATTTAATAGCGAATTTCTTATCAATAATAATCTAAATACGAATCCCATTTTGTTATCAATAAAAAATTCAAAATTTTAATTTAAAACGGTTTTGTAGCTTTGCTGAGGCTTATTAGAAAACGTATTTTTTATTTATCAATTAAAGTACAGTTTCCGACTCAAATCAAAGCATATTTTTGTGGCCACGCTTCGCCGATTGCATCAAAGGCAAATGCAGAAATAAAAGTAACAAAGGATGCCAACAAAATTTGCATATTTTTTGGGCTCCCAAACAAAAAATCGCCAATGCAATTTCCAGTTGCTGATCAAGTTCAAGGTTAAAAGAAAGAAACTCTTGGAATGCATTTTGATGAAAAGGGGGAAAAAATACTGAATACAAATTTGCAACGCAAAAAATTCTGGAATTGGGGGAAACTTGTAAAGCAGGGGAAAGAGGAGGGGGGCTGGGTGTTTAATCGCCTGGCAAACACAAAGGAGTCACAAACAAGCGCACACACACACACACACACACGCACACACAACATGTTTGTTTGGTTCATGCGTCGCCCCATTGGAGCCGCCCTCCTTCCTCACACCCCCCTCACCCCCTTCAAAGGCCGCCAAATAAGCGAGTAGCTGGCCATAAGTGAGCTGCGTTTCATTGTCGACATTTGGCTGCTTCGATGATGTCAGCGTTTATTTTTGGGGCCACAAAGCACAACACACAAGGGGAAAAAAGCCGCAAGCCTTAAAAACATGCCAAAAATAATATTCAATAAGAGCGCAAAAAAAAGAAAAAAATTAAAAATAAAAGCCAAAAAAATAAATGAAACACACTCAAGTATAACAAATAACAATTACGAGCATCTGACCCGAGACTCTCTCGTCTCCACCTCCCTCTCGCCCCCTCTCACACTCTCTCTGGCTCTTTCTTTGGGCCACCTTTGGTAGCCCCCCCCCCCCCCCCCGTCATAACGTGGCCAGCGGGTTTTGAACTTGTTTCGCCGTCCAGCGTGCAACGCACGTCGTAAACTTCTTCACCAACAAAAGTTACAACAAAAAAAATAAAATAAAATAAAATAAATAAACAAAACAAAGCAGAAAATAAAATCATAATAAATTTGAAGACAGACAAAAACAAGAGCAAAGCTGTGGCATACCGATGTGGAAAATACCCTAAAGTGAAACTATTGTGTCTCTTTCTCATATTGAAATAAAACAGTTAAACAAGATTTTAGGCGCATGCTTTTCGCAGCTCTTCAATTCAGTAACTATCGCAACATATTTTTCAAAATGCACAAATTTTTAATGTAGCTCCAATCTAGAGGAAAAATCATGATCAAAATGCCATCAAACTTGAAAATCAGCTAAGTTTTGACAAATTTGTGGGAGTTTGAAATATGGAAAATAAGGATCCGAAAGCTTTTGTCAAAATTTGTGGAAATTTTAGGATGATTTAAAAAAAAAAACTCTTAATGTTGTTTTTAACACTAATTATGACATCCACTATCTATTAAAAGTATAAACTCGTAATTCTAATTTTTAAAAACATTTTTTTTTTTTGAAAATTAGTAAGGGATGACCCCACGATTATTTAAAAAAAAAATGTTATTTAAGACTCTAGTTTTGTTTGCATTTGTAAACGTTTTAACTGAAACAAAACTTAATTTTTTCATTTAATTGAATTTTTAATTCAATTGGAAAATTACGAAAATTATAAATCGGGCCAAAGTCGGGCCGAGCCAGTTTGTCATGGCAATCAGTTGGCAAACGCAGTAACAAATCTGTTAAGCCCATTACAAGGGTAAATACCTGGCAAAAAGAGAGAAAAAAAAACAGAATTTGTTTACCTTGGCCAAGCGATTTATCTGCGTCTGAGTCTCCGGTCTCGGCCTCTCTGCTGAGTGGAGTCTGGGCCCTCGGGTCTGCGTGCCTGCACTCGTTTCAAATCTTGAGGTTATTTTTGCCGCTTTCCCATTGTTTGCCAGCTGAGGCTGAGGCTGAGGCCCATCCGCGGCGACTCTCGTAGGCCGGCAAAGCAACCTGAAGAATTTGCCGAACTTTTTTTCTGTTTGTTTTTGTCTTTTCTCTCACTCGACCATTTTTTTTCATTATTATTTTTTTTTTTTGTTTACCAATTCGCTTTAAAGCACTTTTATCCGGTTCGGTCGGCCCAGTCATCAAGTTTTGCGACTGCTGTCTTGAGTTCGTGACAAATTGTTGCCGATTGATATTCGTCATTATTCTAACATTTACTTGAGTACCATATATGCACACATGTACTGTTATTTACAGATACTTATCTGACTGGAATAATTGATCTTAAAATTGGAAGTCATTTTTAATTTGTTAATTTGTACAGTTTGCACATTATCTAAACTTTTGTAATATTAAAAGTTCATTGTTTTTATTTTTCATGTACAAATTAACTATAAAATACTTTACTAATATATATTTTTCTTGTTTTTCATTGCAGGTATGTAATTTCTATTTATATATATATCTATATTTGCGTGGGGTTCTATTCACTTCTGACTTGGGTTTTGGTAAGTTGTTAATCAAATTATAAAAGTAAGAAAAGTGAATTAAAGGTTTAACTTTTGCATTTTAAACAAAATTCAAGTGTAGCTCAATTTTTTAAAAATAATAATTACATGCAGAACAGTTCAACCTTTATTCAATATAATTTTTACGAAATTATTTGTAAATCAAAGATTGCTTAATTAAATTTAAGCTAGGCTCCAAAAATTGCGAAATATGATCTATGATCCGTTGAAAGTCCGCATTGAACCCAGCTTATCTTTTTGCATTTGTAAATGTCATTGAGTTTTCGAAAACTCCCAACTCAAATCTGATTTTTACAACCCATAAAACTCTATAATAAAAATCAAAATAATAATCACATGGGCATCAATCAAAGTCAACATTCAGATTTCTCAAACACGACACAGGCCGAACGCAGCTTGTAAATCAACTTTTATATATTCAAGCAAATATTTGTATAATTAAGAGTTGCGACCATTAGATGACTAGCCCCACGACAGTGCGGCATAGAAAAAAACGCACACCCATTTTTTGCATTTTCCATATAATCGAGACAGTTCATGAACGATAATAACCGTAAATATGGAAGCTAAACTAGGAAGCGGGTAAAACCAAGACAATAGAACCCAGCGGAATCAACAAATCGATGTGATTACATAAGGTTTTCAAGTGAGGAACAGCCGGGAAGAGGAAGAGAAAGGGCTGAGTCAAGTGAAGTTAAGTTAAAAGAGCAACAAAACAATAAAACGTAAATGTAACTAAGAAAAGAAAAGCTGACTAGAATATGCCCTTTGCTTGAAATATGTGCAAAGCCAATCGGGGTAACGACCCAATCGATATTTATCGATTTTGAAAAAAAAACTTATTTGCGTGTATTTAATGCTTTTACTATTTATAGTCTGTTTATATTTAAAAAAAATCCAACTCGAAATTAATCATTTATAAACAAAATATTGAGAGTTATAGATAAAAGAAACTTGCTTGGTTTAAATTAAAATTTAGCAACTTTTAAAACTATCAAAAAATTCGTCAAACACGAAGACCGATATTAAAATTGTTAATATCCATGTAACAATCACCTTCTTTTATATAAGATATTTTCTTTTGCGCGGTACAAACATTTGCCCCACACCAATATACCCTTTTCTGAACCATTCTCACTGGGTGCAGGGTATGAAAATGACAACACAAACAACGACAACAAAAAAGTTGACTGCGTCGCCACAATGTCTGGCACGACGTCGTTCGCCAAAAAGGGGGGAATTGTTAATTTCCACACCGCGACCAGATACACGCTTACAGATACAGATACAGTTGCATATACAGATACATTCACACTTAGAGAGCTCTAGCTACATTTGCACAGATACAGATGCATTTTTACATTGAATCGCATCGTAAATTGCATTTAAATGGCTGCCAGTTAAACTGCCAATAAGTGTGGCAAACTCTGGCCCATAGTTGCCCAGTTAGCGGGCCGAATCGAGCCTCCCGAGGGGCTCCCCAAGGGGGCTGATGCATCGGTTTTTTACTAACTAGCGACACGTGCGCTTACGTTTTTTTTGTTGTTTTGTTTTTTGGTTTAACGGGCGCAAAGCAACTTTATTGTGTTGCATTTTATTATTTCCCCATATAACAATGACAATGGACTCGAGACGTATGCACTCATTGCGAGGGGTGACACAAAAGTTGCAGCGGTGCTAAAAGCTTGACTTTCTCTCATTTGAGATTACGCTGCGTATGTTCTTATTTTCTCTTGAATATTTTGTATTTTTCCCATTTTGCTGTTTTGTATATTCGCAAACGTTTTACTGGCTGCTGAATATATTTTTTTTAAATTTATAGAAAATTTTAAAATTGATTTTCTTTTCATTGCTGAATGTTGTACTTTGTATTCTGCTTAGGATTTGCAATAATATAAACCAAAGTACTTTAGAAACCTCCCTCGAATTTTGTTTCCTACCTGAGGCGTGTGGGCGTGAACAGTTGCACTTTTCAGAGACATCTTGCCTCTGGCTATAACTTTTATTAATTTCTGTAATTTTTATTATAGCAATTAATACTTTCGTTTATAATAAACTATTGCATAATAATGAAACGCTCAACGCTAACGTTAAGTGCAATGATTTCATCTTTTATTATTTGTTGTTTGCATTGAATCGAATCGAGTAAAGTTCAATTTTTCAATAATGCCAAACATGAAATTATATTTGTTAATTTCGTGCTCAAAGGTCACAAAAATATTGCAAACTAATCAGTTGAAATATATGCTAAAAATCATTTAAAAATAGTGTTCTGAGCTAAGCTTAGAATCTTTTTATTACTTTTGATGGATTTATTTATAAATACAATTAGCTTAAACATTATTTATATTTCTAAAACTCAAAAAAATGGAAGATAAAAGTTAGAAATGATTTTATATAACCCATAAAAAGAATCTCTTATAGACCACTTTTAATCAAGATCAGAGTTCAATATTTACGGTTATTCAAATCTTTAGGAAATATATTTGCCACCTTAGACAAATTTATTACCTGCTTACATAAGCTATTCAATTTCAAACCCATTTTGCAATTATTGTTGCTATTCGCTATGGAATATAAATTAAATTGTTGGCGCAATTTCAAGAGTCGCCTTTGGGGCGGTTTTTTTGTTGACTCCTTTGGGTTCGCACTGAGTGGGCCCGACATTTAATTACTTTTTTTTTTGCCAGCCACGTGGACATTGTTTATATACAGCCAGACACACTCACACACACACACACACACATTTCACATGACTAGCGAAAACAATTTTCACCATATTTTGCCCTGTGTTTATTTGGCCAAGCTAATGAGCTGGTGGCCAGAACGACCAAAGCAGCCCCATGACCAAAGACCACCCACTGCACCGCCAGCCCCACTGCACACTTTGGGCAGCAGGTGCGTTGGTTGGGGGCGTAGTAAAAATAAACCAAAGCTGTTGGCACATGGCGCGCTTCATTAGTTGCCTCAAACAAAGGCAAATCAGCAAAACGAGAAAAACAAGCCAAAACCATAAGAAAACAAATAAAAAACAACAACAACAACAGCAGCAACATTTCCATAGCGCTTAAGTTCATTATGGATTCGGGTTTCACTTTGTCTGCTTTGGCTTATGACCAGCTCCCAGGTCCCTCCGGGGGTCTAGACTCTAGACGTGGCCAATATGACGAATGCGAGCAGACAGTTTGGCGACGCGACTAAAAGCAACAGCGGAAACCAAATGAAAACATTGCAAGAGTGGTGCAATCTGTTTAGAAAAATATAATATATATATATGTAATAATTATATAATATAAATATTAAGATACGTGAATATATCAGCTTTAAAAACAGCTCAACAAATTTATTTATAAGCCTTTTCTTCGCACTTTCTTGCATGCTTTTTAATAAAATGCAACTCAAACTACAAACTCTGTAGAGAAGGGAAAGAGAGAGGGGTTGGGTCATGCAATTTTCTGCTTGCGAAACATCAAAATGAAAACGCTAAAAAAAATGGGCAATTTATTTTTTGAAAATGCAGCGTAATTTGTTTATATCAATCATTGTGCAAATGCAATGTCTACTTGAGGGAAAAAGTCATTTTTTTGCATGTCGAAGATTGAATACTCTTGCACTAAAAAACTAAACAAATATTCAAAAACAATTTTATAAAACAATTTAAATGTAACAGTAGTAAAGATGAAAAATATAATAACCAATTTTTTTATACCGAAATAAATGAAATTTAACTAACACAAAAAACTCACTTTAATTACTTTTATACTTATGTAATAGTCGGTTTCCTCAAGTTTCCTAAAATTTTCGCAATGCCTCAAAGAGCTGCAACATTTTGAAAGGGAAATGAGTATGACCGCCCATTTCTGGCCTAATTACATAGCCAACTTTGCAGTTGACTTGCGTTTCCCGCCACAACTGCAACAGCAACTGCAACAGCAACTGCAACTGGCGGCAAGCGGCGAACAAATGCCTGCAACTGACTTCAAAGCGCTGCTGCGTTAAAAGCCGCAAACAAGTCAACATTTTATTAGTTGTAATTTAGTTTTATGGGGTTTCTTCTTCTTCGCAGCGCTCTTGCTGTTTGTATTTAATTATGTGCGAATTTTGCAGCAAATTCATTTGCAGCAGACGCTGGGTGGGCTTCACACTTTGTGCCCCTTTGTGAATACAAACAAAAGTGCTTGCAACACTTTGCTAAACGTGCCGCAAGCGCATGCTGCACGTGGCATGTGAAGCACTTTAATTGTTTTTATTGTAATCGGCTCAACGAGGAATACGAAAGTAAAGCTTGCAAATGGAGTAGGCCATAATCGATTAAATCTATTTTATTATTTTTATTTTTTAATCATTGAAGAAGCCAAATTCGTTGTCATAATTTTCCGATCGGGTTGAGTTAATATAGCCATATATGTCTCTCAATTTAAAACAAATATATATAAAAAAAAAGCCAACAAACATTTTTATAAATTGTTTCACGCTTTGAAAACCTGATTTTCACTTCAATGAAATCAATATTTGGTTTGAACCTTGAACATTTATTCAAGCGGCACAGGCAAATATACTATTATTTAGAAGAATTAATTTTTAACGGATCTAAGTAAAAAAAAAAAATAAGTTGAAAATGTAGATTTTTTATAAATCAGAAAAAAATGACTTATTACTTCTAATTCAAACTAAATAATTTCGTTTAATTTCGAATAGTTTTTATTTATATAAAGTTAGACTCAAGATTAAAATTAAGAGTTTAGTGTTGTAATTTTATTTGATTGATTTTTATATTTAATACTATTGGTATTAACACGTTCTCCAATTTAAAAGTAATATCTGAAAAGTGATTTGTATAACCATTAAATATATAAATACATTTAAGAACGAACCCCTTTCAGATACACACCGCAAAGTATGCTTTAAATTGCTTTGTTTTAATAAATAAATATTTTGGGTATCTTCTGGTCGATTCAATTTAATTTCATTTGCAAGCCAAAGTTTTGTTATGACTGCTCGTTTAATAATTCACTTATTTTTGGTGCAAATGGAGCAATGAACTGCAGCTAGTGGGGCGTCTTCAGTGTGCCCCCAACCCTCCCTCCCTCTCTCTCTCTCTCATTCTCAACAAATGCATATTTGCATTTGCAGAGCGGACGAGTGCCCATTGTAGTTGTTGTTGTTGTTGTTGTTGTTGCTGTTGTTGATATTCGACCGGAACTATGAGTTCGTAGTGCCCATTACGACAATTGCAAAGAGTGGAAAAAAAAGAAGCAGCAGAAAGCAAAACGAATCGTATGAAAAATGTAAACATTTCAAATTTATAACAACAACAACAACAGAAATGGGAGGTCCTGCTAACCCACAAAAACTGGAGGTGAATGCACTTCCAGGCGAAGGAATCGCGTCTTTATAGCCTTAAAACACACGCCCCCTCAACGCCCTGCCCTTTAAATAGGCCAGACACGCGATTTTGCGCCACGACTTGGCTGTAAAATATTACAAAAAAAAAAAAAAAAAAATTTTACAGAATGCACCTATAGTCAAGCATTTGTTGTTGTTGTTGTTGTTGTTGTTGCGTGTCAACAAACTTGAATTTTTAATGAAAATGCTTTTTGAGCTTTGCCCAGGTTTTGTTTTTATTCCAGCTAATTTTGAAACTGTTATTTTGTGCCTTATCCTCTTTTCTCTCCACTATTGAATTAACCCAGTTTCAGTTTTTGACCCCAGACTTAACATAACAAAGGCTGAAAAAGAAACATCCGCATCAGTAAATAAAATAGCAACAAATCTTTTGTGTACTCAACTTAGTCAGCGCTTGGACAATTATTTACTATTTACTCAGACGTTGAATAAACAGCACAAAAAATCAAAACAAAATCTGTAGCTTATTTGTCCATTTTGTGCGCAAAAACAATAACCCCTTGATACAGTGCTGGGCAAAAGAATAGAGCTGGCGATTTAATGTGCAGCGTATTTTTCTTATAAAAAGATCAAAGGCGAAGAAAGTCCGACTATATATTTATTGCATTTGACATAATTATATATTTAAACCTTTTCAAAATTGTATAAAATATGTTTTGAAAAATCACAATCTGTAAATACGACAAGTTTGTAGCTGCCCTGTGCTGTGTTACACACATTTTACTGTAATTAACACCTCAATATAAACCAAAAACAAAAACAAAATTTAAAGGCAACACTTTATTTTGTGTGTGTTTATTTTAAATATTGATAAATGCATTTTGCTTAATTTACAATGCGACAACAAAAATAAAAAGCAGCTGAATTTATTCTGCTTGATTTCAATAAGATTTTCATTAATTTGTATACTTTTTAAAGTCTGGCAACGCTTATGCTAAATGAATTAAAAACCGGTTAGCTTGGGCCTTTAAGGTTTGTTTAATTTTTTAGTTTTACATAATTAATTTCGGTTTCGTTTAACTTTGTCATTGACACGTCGCGACAGAGCCCTGGGGCAAAATACATAAATAATTACCATGTCACAAACAGCAACTATGTTCCAAATATATGTATATTTTGTATATATGTGTGCATGTATTTTTCTGTAATCATATTTTGTTCGCAACTTTCACTTTCGTCAGCTCGAGTTAAAAACCGAAGTACGAGTAATTGCGGCGTGTTTGTCATGTGGCCGAAACACAGCAAATCACATCTTAATGATCACCATGTGGCAACGCCCAGCAACAGATTGGTAGGGAGGGTATTTCCGTGTGTACACACTACAATAGATATCTCTTATCCATCTATTTAACTATTTATGTGAACTAAGTCTGCTTTGAAGCCTAAAGATTTATTCTTGGCTTATATTTGTGTTTTTGTAATAGGACGCAGTTGGCAAAATCAGATCACTAAATCATATAGTTACATGATCATCACCCAAAACCCGTTTGTAACAATATTTATATATTTTTACATATTTACACAAAGGGTATTCAATCTTCGGCAATTATCCGTTTCACAGTTCTTATTTTGCTTCAAATATGATTAATTTTCCGAAAATGCGTAGGCCCGACAGCTATAGAAGCGCCTACCCCTACCCCGCTCTTTAGGCCTCTGAGATGTTTGCCATAATATCCCAAATAAATATTTTGAGGGCAGGTTCGAGGCTGGGTGGGTGCCATTAGCGTGGGCAGCTGCTTGGATCTCTTCTCGCAAAACGTTTGCTTTTCGCTTTTCTTTTATGAAAAATATTTGAGCATTTTATTATAATTCTTGGAAATGAAGCATACTTAAAACGAGAGCAGCCACCCACAACTTTTTGCCACAGTGAAACCTCCCAAAATGTACACAAAATTGCCTGCAAGTTTTGTATTATTTTTTTTTGTTTGTTTTATCTTCAGTCGCGCACCGTTTGCTTATCGAAGGTATAGATAGTGTAGCCAAAGATAAGGCTAGCACCCATCTATGGTGATCGACGAGTCTGCCGTTTCAAGTTATTTTATTTTACCTGTGGAAACAACTGTCACACAAAAGTGGACTTTACCCCACAGGAAAAGTTCTTTGCAAAAGTTTCGACAAAATCCAACAGCAATATTAATACAGTTTCTATGTTGGTTATTTGGAGGATACCTATATACATGTCACAATAGACATTTAATTTGAAGAATATCCTTTATAAATATCCTATATATGCTTTTAACTACTATAACTTTATTTTAAGTTGACTGGATTGGTTTGGCATCTGGTTTGATTCAATATTTTTGATTACAATTTAATTTCAACTCAAAATTCTTAACCCATTTTCAGTTTCAAATATTGTTCTTGATTTCTGTCCCCAGCAAACGTTTAATGTGTGACAAACACAGCCTGTTAAAATAGTTCCTTTAGTCCTTTTGGCGCACCTGTTGCCTGTGTCGATTATGCAAATTGTTAAATGACCCCCTGGACAATTATTCATGTTGTTGTTGTTGTGTGTAAAACGAGTTTATCAATATGTATATTTATTCGCACATGCGTAAAACAAACCTTAATTAATTAGGAAGTACATAAAGTATATGTAAATATATTTATATAATTAAAATTACAATCACATTTCGATTTTGTTTTTGCAATTTTTTTCGTTAGTTTTTCAACAAACTTTAAAATTTATACCAAAAACAAACATTTGTTTTTTTTTTGCATCTTTTCTGATTTGACTTTAGTTTTGCAATTCAAAGCACATTTTGTATAGGAATCAAGCATCAATATTAAGAAAAAAAAAAAGAACAAACGGGCACACTGCCAAATGTGTTGAAACAGCTGCCTGCTTTTTTCATTTTGGCAAGTGTGCCCTATTTTTTTTTTTTTTTATTTATACTTCTTCATCGCTATGGTTGCCGTTGCTGTTGTTGTCTACAGAACGGTCATGGCGATGAACATGAGCAAGACGATGATGAGCCAAGGGCAAATGAACATTAGGCAGGCCACCTCAAACATATTTGCGGTACTCTGCGTCTCCTCCGCTGTTGCTGCTGCTGCTTCTTCTTCTTCTACTTCTTTGGATGTGTTGAATATAGATCTCAGGTGGTTGACAGCGGTGGCGGACAACTGTTGCTGTACTGTTTGAATTGTAGATTTTGCTGTTTATTGCTTCTTGCACTTTGTCACACAGTTTACACGCTGTTTGCTTGCTTTTTTCTTCACGGCACAACTATTACTGTTGCTTTGCTGCTGCTGCTGTTGTTGTTGTTGTCGATTTTTTCTTCTCGAGCGCTTTGTTGCGTCTGCTGCCATAACACAACAACGTACGACGTTCACTGTCACACTGAGCGGCTAACCATTTGAGTCTCAGCTGCTTCACTGCCTTTGCCGTTGCTTCGCTTCGCATCGCACTGTTGTGCCCGCCGGTTTGCTTGCTTGTTTGTTGTGTATGTGTGTGTGTGTGTGTGTGCTTGTTTGTTTCTCTATATGCGTGTGTGTGTGTGTGTGTGCGCTGGTAACCGTCAATCAGCCTTTGTGCCGTGCGCTCTCTCACCGTTGGCTCTTGTGTTGATGACTTTTTACGCTCCGATCACGGCCGTTGCTGCTATTTGCGCTCTCCCGCGCTCTCTCTCTCTCTCTTTTGGTGGCAGAGGTTAATTCTGCTTACCTTTCAAGTGCTTTGGCGGGGCGGAGAATTGGTCGCCGTTCTAGTCGCAATTGCGTTTTATTTCATTGACCCCGGTGCTAATGTTCCACTTCCACTTTGTTGCACTTCGTCTCAGTCAGCAAAACTGACAGAATTAATCAGAGCTTTAAGCGCAGCTTGGGCTTATCAGTGGTACGCTAGATAACAGGTGATGTACATAACAGCTAAGCTTTTCGTACACATAAAAAAGTTATGCTGCATCACATTCCCAGAAAGAATTCTTCCAAAATATACAAATTTGTAATACATAAATGTTTTTTATTTTTTTTTTTCTCAAGCAATGAGAGTAGTTTTGAAAACAAAATAATGAAGTTCTAATACTGTATGGCATTAAATTCAAAGATTTTAATCCTTCTGTATGCATTTCTATTTTAAAACCCTGATCAACAACCATTTTTAAACAAAATGGAAATCAAAATATTTATTCTTTATCAAGATTATATCATGATTATTTTACTATATTTCGGTTCATAACTTTAGATCGACATAACCTTAAATCGAAATTTTTATTTCAATTTCTTATTTATAGTTTATCATTATTTATTAAATTTTTAAAATTCTAATTTGAACCATAACTTTGTAAATTTAATAGCACTAAGCGTACTAAAAGTCTACACATTCAAAATATCTCAACTTCTAGAGAAACTGTTTATCGTCGATCAACTTCTGAGGTGACCTTTACCAGAACTGGTCCGAACGTTACGGTGCACTGTGATGGCCATATGGAAAATTCCAGCCGGCAACCAGTTTCTGTATTTGTTTCCATTACGTAGTAGTTTTCAATATGCCTCCAATTAAGAAAGGCGCTATAAGCCGTGGCTTATCTTATCAAACCGAAATTTATTATAAATTGTCAATATTTTTATGTGAGTTGCCTTCCGTCTTTAATCAGTTTGGCTTCTTCATATTGCCTAATTGTGCTAAATATATATATGAGTCACATAACTTAAAAATAATGGAACAATATCGGTATCAAAGGGGGTTTATTGTTTGTACAACAATTATAAATTAATTGTTTTAATTAAATTGGAGCACTTGATTACTGAATTAATCTCTTTCTATTTTCTTTTCATTGCAGGTATGTTGTGATTCACTAGACATTGTTAACTGTGCTATAAATAAATAACTAATGAGTAAGTTTTAAAAATAAAGTAACTTTTTGAGATAGGAATGTGAAGCTATCTTCATAAAGATATAATTTCTAATTGAAACTAAATCAAAACAACGCAGCTTGAAGTTATTAGGAATACTATTTAGTCAAAAATTATCAATATAATTTTGAAAACATGGTTAAGGTGGATAATTCAATACGTTCATTTTTTAACCTGGGTTTCTAACTCGTTTCGTTATTCAACTTAGAACTTTAAGAACTTTAAGAATTTAAATATTATATAACGGCATTTGTCATACGATTTCCAAACGGAGAGAATTTAGTGGTATAAAACTAATTTATATTTTATAAAAGATATCATTTTCTTGATTTATAAGACTTCACTTCAAAAAAAATTAACTTATTGAGTTAAATTTTTTGGAATATTAAGAGAAAGGAATATGTTTTTCTATTATATATTACTGACCATTCGAATGTCCAACTGTCCGAACTTTCTGTAAAATTTTCTTTTGTTTATGTTTTGCACTCAATGTAGGTCATGTTCCAGTTGTGTTAGCACAACACAATGAGGAGAAAAGGGGGGCCGGAAGATGTAAAGAACACATGCAATTAACATGGTTCGCTCAAGAAGAAAAGATGATGAGTAGCAAAAGGAAGCACAGCAGACAAGTGTCCTTAGCGTGTCCCGTTTTATCTGCATCTCTCCTGAACAATGTATTTTATCATCGCTTAGTTACGACATTGATTTGTCATAGCCGCGAGCGACATGGCTGCGATTAAATATTTACATTTGTTTTTGCCGTGCCCTGTCCTTTGTATTGTTATGCTGTGGTCAGGTCCTTACACAAGGACCTTAATATTGTGCGCCTCGTTGATTATTTATAAATTGGCGTAATTAGTTAGACAGCCAACGAGCCATCGACGACGACCCAAAATTAGGACACCAGCAAACGCAAAGAGAGCATTGGGCTGTGTGCGTGTGTATGTGTGTGTGTTTGTGTGTGCGCGAGAGCGCGTTACAGCTTATGCAGCGTTCATTTCTGCAAGGTAGCAGCAGCTGGCTGCCTCTCTCACACTCTCGCTGTTTATGCATTGTTGTGATTGCTGCGAATTCACCTCACCTCACCTCACTTCACCTCAGCTCACTTGCTAGCAGCAGTGACCCAGCCATATTCATTCGTATTTGTATTTATGCTAAGTGTATGCGCAGGCGCCTTTTGCAGCCCAGCGACGGAGCAAAGCAGGTGGATATACATAAACCTCTTAATGCGCTCTCGCTGTCTATATTTATGTATGTATACGCGAGAGAGCGCGCACAGTAGCCCATCGGCTAATTAGTTAGCGTGGAAGGGGCGACGGCTGCTTGGAAACGGGCACCGCCGTTATTTTCAGTCACCCACCCACACAAACACACAGACATGCTTATTGCCTGCCCGCTTTGGCTTAATCAATGCGCGCCCACTTAATGGCGATTGCAACATAAACTTTTTGCGCGCGCTCGTCGCTCTCTTCCTGGCGTTCTCGCGCTCTCGTGCAATAGGCGAGCGCGCTCACGTGGCAAAGTTAAGCACAGAAATGAACTTGCAGCGGCGAGAGCATGAGAGCCAGAGCGTCTGAGAGTGTATATTTCTGCTTGCGCGCTCATCTGCATGGCGATGAACGCGCCAAACGGGTAAAACACAAAAAAGCTACCCTCAGAGTGCTGCTGCGGCTGTCAATCTACACTTTGGCTTCTTTCTAACCAACAAACAACACACACATACTCACACACACGCACGCCTGCAAGGCATGTGAATAACAAGCGAAAAAAAAATATAAATAAAATATAAATATATTTTTAATTCTTGTCAAACAATAAAATTTATATCAAAAAATAATTTCGCTAGTTAATCAGCGCGGATATATATAACGGCAACGTCTTATCTCGCGCGTCTGCAGCGTTTACGCGTTTAGTGGTGTTTGTGGCAAATGCGGAAGTTGTCGTCGCTGCCATCGTCAGTCTTCGTCGGACATCGCAAGTGTGCAACGCAGTTGCTTTTCATCAAATAAATTAGAATCAAAGTGCAAATAAAAGTGCTGCAAACAAGCACCTACAAATAAAAGTATTTTGTGTTATATAAAAAAAAAAAAGAAGAAGAAAAAATACCAAAAAATAAAAATAAATAAATACAAAATAGAGCAGTGCAAATATATATGATAATATATATCTATATATATTTTTTGTTGTTTATAAACGCACACAGCGTAATCAAAATTCATTAGCAAACGCAACGCTTCGGCCTCAGCCCTAAAACTCGACCAGGCGACGCTTTCGTTTCAACTCTCACGCGTTCCGTGCGCTCTCCCTCCCGTCTCTCTCGCTCTCGCTCGGTCTTTCCGTTGGTGTAATTAAACGTTAGCTTTGGCCTGCACAGCAAGCGACTCCCCCCCCCTCGTGGAACTGTTCCACACGCACACTGAGATAATTTAGCTCCTAGCTGTTAGTTAGTTCATCGAATTTCGCGCCTATTTCGCAGTCGGTTCTTCTTGTTTCTTGAGTCGTGCATCGTGTGGAGTCGTCAGCACAACACACAACAACAAAAAATTTCATTCATGGAAAACAAAAACAATCTAGAAATCGCCTTTAATAACGGAAATATATTCATTAAAAGGTAACTAAATTCTATTTACATTTTTGTTTTTGAAAATTGTTCTAAAAAAAATTCAATTTTTATTTATCATTATAAGAAACATAAATGAATTCTCTCTACATAACATTCTAATCTCGAATTCGAAAATCTCCACATTCCTTTTCAATGCTATGAAAAAGGGGGGTAAAACCGAATCAAGGCTACGCCTGCGCCTTTCATTTCAATTCATTTATTTCACTGAATGTCAACTGGTATTATGTCACAAGTTGTAAGGTCAAAGTGCATGTGGATTAACTGAAGGTCTTGCTGGGAATTTAATCGAAACTCATTACCGAGCTTGTTACACTGGTATTTATTTTTAAGTGCATACTCCGCTATTATTTTCCAGGTATTTGATTTAATTGCAACGCTTCCTACGTTCCACAAACGGGACATTTCCTTGATGGGCGGCTTAAATCTCGCTAAATGACAATAAAAATAGTTTTTCACATGAATTTATCCCCGCAAGGTTTTGCTTTATTAATAGAACTCTGTGATTTCGTTGGAATTCATATAAAAACCTATTTATATGAAAACCTATTTTTTCTAGCGAACTTTGTAATCTGGAATTAAATTATTTTTATCATTTTTATTTTAAAAATGGTTTAAAAAAATTCAATTTAAACTAGTGAAAATTAAATTAAAATTTTTTTTTTATTATTTACGCATATCAATACGATATTTATGATTACCAGATCGAAATCTTGAAAAGATTACTTTCGTTAATATGAATAATAGTACATCCATTGTTTTTTATTTTCTAGTATTTTGTATTGTAAGAAAATTAAGAGAAAGCTTTGATACAAAGAAAACGTTTTCTATATATCCCACATCGATTATTTTCCCTAAAATTTCTGGCGCACATGAACTAGTTCGGCAGATATAACGCCCATCATTATTAACATGTTGGCAGAACCCATAAAAATCAACATATGTACCGCCCACACAGAAACTACCCCACAAACAAATAGATGTACTAAGCCAAGTGCGTGTAAAGCGTTCCATTTATCCACACCCCACAAATAGCCTGTAATTTTCTCCCATTTTACCAACTGATATAAAACAACAACTTGAGATACAAAAATAAAACAGTACTCAATGTCAGGCTGTGAGTGTCCTTAGCGTCCGAAAAGGCCTTCGGCAATCAATGGCCTTTTGCCTGATAAATAATGCGATAACCCCTTTGCATGCTCCACAAATTGCCATTTCAATAATTTCGCTTGAACTTGGACTTACTGCCTTCAGGTGCGTCAGGGCCGTCGCTCAATTAAACTGTGCGAGCATTTGAATCAACAATTTTTACTCGTAATGCCAGTCCCCATTGATTTTCTCAATTCTATTGATTGTCTCTCGCACTGTCTCTTCTTCTTTTCAGTTTATGTACATACGTTCTTTTTTTGAATTTCTTTTTGTTTGTTTTCGCTTGATTTTGCATAAGGAAATTGAGCCAGGATTGATTTGCTAAGCTCGAAAATACCCTGTATACATTGCCAATTATTCAATAGGGTAAATTAAGAATATGTTAAAGAGCATAAATTGAGTATCTAAGAACTCACATTCAAGTTTTTATCTCTCATATTGACTCACACCCATTAGGTTCGCCTTGAATATACCCTATTTGGGTATAACAGGGTATGTATCAACGGCAAGTTGTCTTCAAGTTGTCGTCGTCATCATCTTTGATGGCTTCGTTTCGATTACGCAATGCTCACTTGAAACTTGCTTTCATTCATTTCGCCCCATTGTGAATTGTTGCCAACAACAACAACAACAACAACAATATCCGAACAACCCCTTTTTGGCATTCGTTGTTTGACAATGGCGCTGCGCATTACGTTGCGTATACGCAATATTTTTATAACTCTGACCACATTTCCTGGCATTTGGAGGGTGACCTCAACCTAAGTCAACACACCCCAAAACAAAAACACAAACACAATATTAACAACAACAACACCATCAACAGACAACCAAGAAAAACAGCCATAAAATAAAATAAACTTAAATGTCAAATCAAACATCAGTTTTTCACGATCATCATCATATTGCCGAAAGCAATAATTTTGCCATTTCTTAATACCCTATAAATGTTTGAAATGTGCGGGAGTGGGTAATCTAACTGTTAGACAAGAATACGAATATAGCACGAAGAATATAACTAATAATGCTGATCAGTATCAGCAGCAAAGTTGACATAGTCCTGATCTATCTATTAGAGTATCAGAGTTTTTATATGGAAAACTTTTATTTCGATTTATCTTCAACAAACTCGGCATATATATAAAACCAAAATCGTAAAAAATCGGACTTCTATATCTATGCCACATATATGTTATCTAGCTGGGTATTTAATATGCGGCACTTAAAGCTGGTGAGTACTGAGTACTTCTAAGTCGAGCATTCAGTTTATTGTTTTCTTTTTTTTGTTTTCGCTTGAATGCAACTTTTATTGTTGTTGTTTTGCCATTTTGGAAAATGTATTTGAGATTTTGTTATGCTGATAATTTTGGCATTTATTATAGACATTTTTCAGCGAATGTTTGTTGTTGTTGTTGTTTTTGTTGTTGAGCTACCCACTTTGATGATAGGCTACGACCGACCACGTCGCTTTGAGGTAGATCTAACATCTGCCATAAGATTGCCCCACACGTTAATTTAACTAATGGCCCAACGGCCCATTAAGAAGACACGACTTTTTGCATGCTCTTCTGTGTTTATATATATATATATATTTTTTTTTTTTTCTCTCTTTCGTTTTTTGTGCATTGACGTCAGCGGGGGGGAAACTTTTTCTTATAAAATTGACCGACTCGAAGCGGTTGCTTTGAGTGGATTAAGCGATAAAGATAGGCACAAAAAGAGAGAGAGCGAAATTAAGTGCAGAGCTGCATCAATTGATATTTATTAAATCGCGATCTTATCGATAAGTTGCCGATAAAGAAGCAAACCGAAGAAACTCTTACAGATTACATGGCAAACATTCGCTGTAATTAAGGTTTCAGTGGTATTTATCTGGATTTAAACTACGAATATATATTATCGACGGGAATTTCCTGCTCTGAAATACTGAAACACTTTCTAAAAAATTGCAACTATGACGGAATTTTATACGTATTGAAAACAATAATAAAAATAACTTCACGCAATTGCCGCTGAAAGTTTTTCCCATAAACTTTTATATTTTCCGTTCCACTTGCCCAATTTGTGCGTTGACCTGCCGCATTTTGGGGCAAAAGCGTTCGAGTTGTGTCCCATAAAAATGTATTTTTCATACAGTCATTTATTGCGCATACGCAACGTGCAACGTGCCACAAACTATTCGCATGCAGCTGCTCTGCATAAGCTGTAAAATTAGTTAAATAGTTGACCCGAAACGCGCAGAATGAAATTTGATAAAGTAAGCATCGTGCTGTGCCACCATTTGTTGCTTGCACTTGCTGCAGGTGGCAATAAACAGTAAACAGTGTGTCATAAACATAATGTACGTGATGCTCTTTTGTGCCACACACAAAGCAGCGAAGCTCATCAAATATGTGAACTCGCAAATACAATTGTATCTGCAACTAGTAAATGTATCTCCCAGTGTGTGTGTGTGTGTATATTTGTGGCACATGAAACTGTATCTGTAGCTACTGGTGATGCTGGTGCTTCTGCTGCTGCTGCTGCAACAAAGAACTTAACTCAAATAACAACATGTTCAACGCTTGGTTGTCTCTCATTTCCTTTGTGCCCTCGATTCGCATCTCCGTGCGGCCCACAGACGCCCACTTTGCAACATGCTTGCCACATGGTAGCAACGTTTCCAGGTCAAGGTTGCGCCTGCTGTTGCCACTGTGGCAAATGCGAATATTTTCTCCCCGTTTTTGCTATTTCTTTTTTCTTGATATGCTTTTTGATAAAGGGTATAACAGCTTCTGTATCTAATAGGTAGAGAATGAAGTATCTATGAATTTATTAGGTGCTTAGGTCAAAAAAATTAATATCAATATCAATCAGCGATAATGTTATTACAAGATTTCCCTTTTTGAGTAGTTCTTGAAAGTTCGAACACTAAACACAGAAAAGTTAGAAAGAAAAATATATAGATACAGATTAATATATTATTTACATTATTATTGTTATAAAAATAATAAATATAAGTTGCGATACTATGTACAGAGTATCTGCAAGTCGAGCAGTCTAATCTAGAGCACTCTTACTTTTACTCTATTTTTTATTTCATTCTTCTTTTCGTGCTTTCCTTTGTTGAACTATGATTTTCATTTTGTTGTTTTTGTTGTTGCAACAATGCGCTTTTAGAAAGTTGACGAGTCCTTTGGCGTCCTTGTTGCGATTTTATGGCGCGGCGCAATGACGCGTAACTGTCACACACACACACACACACACACACACACACACACACACACACACACAC
>SCDT01000167.1:33137-51719 GCA_004143765.1 Drosophila melanica
CTCGCACTCACTTTCGCACAGCGGGCGCCATTCACAGCGAATACTTTGCATAATTTCGTTATTCACATTTAATCCGCTTCCGTTGCCTGAACTCAACGCGTCCTTTTGCCATTCTTTGGCTTGTTTATGATGTGCATAAATTTCACGCTTCAATGCGTTTATTACTTGCATATAGGTATATATACAAGTATATATATTTGATATATGTATATCAAATATGTGTTTAGAATATATTTGCCATTTTCACTGTTTTGACATTATGCGAAAATTATGCCAAGGCGCACAAGAGCTTAAAGCTCAAGCTGATATCCTGCTAAATGGGTTTTGTTGTGAAAATAGTTAGCGAAACAGTTAAGAAAAGTCGTTAAATGGGCCATGACAATAAGTTTGTTGTCTAACTTGAACATTTCCATTATGCAGCGATCTTAATTGTTTGGCAAACTTTTTATAATGTAGTTGAAAGTTTAAGTTTTAGCTCTTTCTAGGTAACCCCATGTTTTGTATTATCGAATATCCATAGAGAGTATGTATGCTATGCTATTTTTCATATGAGGCACACACGACGCTTAAGCCAGGCACTAATGGCCTTGTCGGAGCGAACATACAGTTTGCAATTTCTCGATTCTGGCTGCATTTTGGCGAAAAGCCTTGTCGGCGCGTGGGCAGCCTTGGCAGCCGTGCTTGCATTTCATATTCATTTCGGTTGAATAAAGATTTCACTCGGCTTTGAATACAATTCGTGGAAGAGCCCACGTTGGGCGCCACCACATTCATTTGCGAATATGCGAAATGGGCCTGAAATTATTTGTGCTGTGCTGCTGCCCAAGGTCTTGAGCTTAACAACTCTGCCACTCGAAACGCACTTGTAAAGCTGGCAACCCTGGCAACCAAACCAAAACACACACCACACTCGCGTCGAGCCATCAAATGGGCCTCACTCGAGTACCCCACTTGGAACGTGACTTGTTTTTGGTCCAAGTCAAAGTCAGGGTCGTTCCTCATGTTAAGGGCCTCAAAAGTGAAATACTCGACTGTATAATAAGAGTCCCAGCGCCCAGCAACGGCTCCTTAACATCAAGTGCTCCAACTTTGGCCTTGCGACCACACACAATACTCTGCGCCTACTCGAACAAATTTATTTCCTTTGTCATATTATTTTTTTTTTTATATTCTCTTTCAATTAATAATTCATGTAAAGCACGTGTGCTTGTGCATGTTTTAATTAAATATGTTAATTAATATATACACCAATTTTTTATGTTTACTTCCCATTATTTTTGTCATTTTACGAGGTCGACTTTATCATTGGGCGAACATCTTTTTCATTTAGCCTTTGTGGCTGTTGTGGTTATGCACTACACTGGCAAAAGTAGCACACACTCACCGAGGGGGAGGGGGAGGGTGTGAGTGGACCAGCCTAGCTGTCATAATAGCCCAAACCAACTGTCCACAGGCAGCATTCGTTGCTGTCATCGACCAACTGCCTCGCTGAATACCTGGCTGACTAACGACCATGTTTTTTTTTAGAATTTTTTTCACATACTTTGCCTAACGCTGTCTGCTGTCTGCCTGTTTGTTGTCCATCCTACAACAAACTACAAGTTTTGAATCAGAAAAAGTTTACATTTGTCCAACTTTTGTGTGGTTAATACATAGATTTTTGCTGTTTATCAAATAAAACCAGGACCATTGTATTGATGAGATTATTTTAAAATACTATTAATAAAAAATAATTAATATGAACTTATATTTCGACAGTTTGGCCCTTGTCAAAAATTGTGTAGAACATTTAAAAGAACTTATAAATATTTACTTTTCCTTTTACGACTAAGCAAAAAAGGAAAAAGAAAAAGGAATCCTTAAGTTACATTTTCTTGTTTCAAGATTATATAAAGAAGAACACACTTTGCAATTCTCAATACTCATTCGTCTGACTCCAAGCTAATTTTCAGCTTAAAAACAATCTGTCGGCAGAAACTAATCCAACCTACAAAAACTATCTCGAATTCACATTCAATTTAACAACAGATGCATTTAAACACATGTGCATTTCTGTTTGTGCAAGTATTAGTGAGCTTTCGTTTGAAAAGCTTTGGGCGCATAAGCCTTGCTTACGCAAAGCTTCTTATTCTCATTCTGATAAGGACGCGAGTGTATTACAATGTCGTCTTCATCAAGGTGTACAGCCCAGCATAGTTGCTATTTCCCTCACACTGTCATTCTCCCCTTCTCTGTCGCCCCCTTTTTCTATTTTGTGGCATGTAGTTTTGTAATTTATGATTGCCTGCGGCAGGTAAACGGAATGTTAATTAAAAGCTTGGCTCATATGGGTAAATGTCTCTGATTATGAAGCATGCGATGCCTACACACCCACACACATACACATTGACACACTCACACACATGCAGCACTCGTAATAAAATTGGCAATTTTTGAGGAATTTGTGCATTGATTGAAAATTTGGCAATTGCTTTGTAATTTAATTTTTTTGTGTTAATTTTCATTTGAAATGCAAACAAACAAAAAGAGCATAGAAAACCCGAAACGTAAACAATTTATTTTTCGGCTAACAAACAGTTGCAACATGAAAAGTGCACGGCAAGAATAAGAATAACAAAAAACGCCAACAATAATTGATAAAACGACAACAACAACAACAACATTTGTTAACTGCATGTTAAATTTTGAACGCTAGCATGGCGGCAAAATGGCTGCGCTAGCCAATAAAATGGCTGCCAACATGGCGACCGGCAGCAGCAGCAGCTCAGCGTCGCTGCAGCAGCAACAACAACAGCAGCAACAACAACAGCAACAACAACAACAGCAACAACAGAGCTTTAGCCTTATGGCCGCTTCCGTCATACAACCCGACTATTTACTGAATAATGATCGCGGTTTATTTAAGGTTTATTGTTTTATCAAAGATTTCATTGGGTAAGTAAATCGTATGTTCCGCGTATAAATCTACTTTGTTTACAGTTACCAATTGCGGCAAAGATATTTATGGCTTTTTCATAATGATAATCACAATCTTACATGGGCATGTTAAGAGTTCAATCATTTCTGTTTGAATTGGCAAAAGCTAAATCAAATCAATTAATTTACTCAATGTATTGAAAACTGAAACTGACTGACTGACTATATATAGTGATATTAAATAATTTATTTTTATTTTATTTTTTGACATTGAGAACATATTTTTCAATTTTCTGCAATTTACAAATAAATCTGTTTTAAAATATAATTTTTACAATTTCTACGAGAATTAGTACTTCATAATAGAAATCAAACTTATTTAAAAGAATTTGGGTTTTTGTTTTAAATAAATCACACTAATCAGTAAAAACGCAAACTTGGAAAAAACAGACAAAAAAATTGTTTTAAAAAAAATCATAAAAATATTCTAAAAATAAAAAAACAATAAAATAATACCATAGACTGTGTTTTTACTATCCTTTATGCGACACTAATCTTTATGTGTTAAAATACAAATGTATTTACACAGTAGCTGCTACTGTTGCACACTTATTGAAACTCAGTTTAAACACATTTTTTGTACTGATATGCATTTTTTTTTGTGTACGTCTCTCTCCTCCAATACGTTTGTTCTTCGAAGCAACACTGTAAGGCAGCACCCTGTATACGAATTATTATTATTATATTTTTTACTGGCGCTTATCATTTTACACTTGTGTGTGGCAGCTCTTTGTGTGTGTGTATACGTATTTGCTTGTGTGTGTAATTCATATTTAATCAACTGATAACTGAAAGAAAAACGAAATATATGTGTGTTCACTTTGTGTCATCGTCTCGAAACATTGTCAACCAGCTGCTGACGCCTGCTCCAATTGCTGAACTCCTGTTATTCCCACCGCTATTATCACCTGCTCGTTCTGGTGTGGTTGGCACTTGATACCAGATGCAGCCTGATATCACTTGACGCCGAACAGAACGAACACAAATGCGGCAGGTCTGCTATCATCGCAAATATTTGTTGACGGCGCAGCTGTCAACTGGCGAGCCCCAAAATATAAAAACAACGCAAATGCGATACTTAAATTGAGCAATTAACATATGGTTCTGCGTGGGATTGATCGAAAATCGGCTATTAATAGGTAGCGGCATATAAAATACTTCAAATATGATTATAATTATATAATTCTGGATGTAATTGAGCGGGTGAGATCATAGGGAAACAGTTATTCAATGGAATATTTATAACTCTTTTATAATTGTAAAAAGACTTCTAAAAATCTAAATTAAATATTCGAACCTTGATACTATAAATTATTAAATAAATATCAGAAATATCATCAAAGTGTGCGTTGAAAATTTGATCTGCTTAGAATATACTCCGACTATTTCCAGTCCAGTCAAATTCAGATAACAAGCTGAACAAAAGTTCCGTAAAATAAAACTTTTAACATATTTTTGGATTCTGTAAAAGTATCAAAAGAAGAAATTGTTTAGCCATGATCGTGGAGAACGGTTTTCTGGGCGGTCTTCTGATATTTTGCGTGATTGTTTTGAGCTACGCGTTTTGCTATTACTTTCAGATGTTAGTAATGCGTCCGCGCTGCAAAAAGCCGATTAAGGATCAAACTGTGATGCCAGAGTTGCCGCCGTTTCCGTTCAGCAGGATGACGCCCAAACAGCTGCTCGAGTACGACGGCACTCGAAATGATGGACGAATATTGATTTCGTTTAAGGGCAAAATTTACGATGTCTCCAGCGGCTTGGAAGAGTTTAGTCCCCAAGGTGTTTTGGGCTGTGTGGCGGGACGTAATTTCTCCGAATATCTCTCGGGCACGCTGCAGCCACTACAGACCAGACTCGAGTTTATAGAACGCTGGGAGAAGCTACTCAACAAGAATTATCCCATGGTTGGCGTAATGATCGATGACGACAACTTCGATGATGCCACTAGGAACAACACAACCGAGGATATCATGAATGGAAACAACACAATTGAAGACACCTCCGATGAAGTTCAGATCGTAGACTCTTCGATAGAAACTGACGTGACAGCAATTGAGGCTACGCCGATAATCAAATTATATAAGGATCCCCTGCCGGCAAAGGCGTTGCCCTCCTAACTGCAAAACTGAAAGATTTAATGTCGTTCAAATGCTGTTTACATTGTTACTTGGATTATTCTGGTTCGTGTTCGAGTTTATCAAATAAATGTAAAATACCCTGAACAAAACTAGTGGATACACTGTAAATGATGCAGTTTCGAATGTTATGAATGTTAATTCTGCGATGTTCAACTATATAAATGTAATTTATAATGCTTGTTTTTCGATCACTGTGTTATTCGATATCAAATATATCGAAATTTATCGATTTTGAGCTCTGCGTGTGGTTTACGAGAATTCTAATTCAAAGTGTTGCAGATCTTAAAGGCTCTGATAGAGTAGAATAAGTAAACAAGCAAACTCATTCATCTATAAATACCATTAAATTCTTCAGGTTTTTAAAAGAGCACTTTTATCGGCTGCAGAAAATTCTTGAACATATCAAGTTCTTCAATTTGTTTTGATAGATTCTCGGTACAAAACAGCAGAAAATTCCAAGACATCAATTTACTGTCCGCCCACTTGGTCGCTGCCCACTTTTGACATTTTCCCATAAAATGCCAAATGGCAAGAAGAAGAAATTGCAATTATAAACGGCAAAAAAGAAGGCAACAAAAATTAAGATAAACAGCAGAAACGTGACTCATTGGCATCCGAAAACTCAACGCCTGTCAGCTGACTGATGAAATATTGCTGAAAAATATTTTAGCAGACAGTCGGTGAAAAGGGTCTCGAACCTACGAAATCCTAATGTATGAGTAGGTATTTATAGCGACACCTTCTTTCTAACTGTGTGGAAATGCAATTTTCATTTTCATTTCACAGCTGACATCGCTCTTGGCTAAAAGCTATTTCCGATTCGGACCGCTGACTCGTGAATTTCATTGACAACGCTTTTCTCGGGTGGCCGTTGGCCAAAAATGCATTTAATTTCTTGGCTCTCGCCGTCGAGTGACGTCTGTAATTTGAGGTTATTTTCAAATTCCGATTGGGCTTTTGCTGTTGCCAGCCGCTGCTAAACATGCCAATTAATTAAATGCATATAGTACATTTGTTATTGCGTCGCCAAATCGAAATTTGACAATATTTTTAATCACTTTGTACTTAATTTGCATTCAAATTTAAATTCCATTTATTGATTATTATTTACTTTTGCATTTCTTTTCAGGTAAGCGATAACATTCGACAAAATTATTTGGTTAGACCTATGTATAAGCCGTAAGTGAATTAGTTGTACTTAGAATCAAACTGATAGAAGTGCCTAAGACTTTAGAGGATTTAAAGTAAAGTCGATAAGAAAGTAAAGTTCAACTTTTTGGACGGTCTTTTCTCTTTATCGATCTTTTATTTATTTTTTTTATTACATTTATGATTTATTTATTCTCCAGTGTTAAGTAACAAGTATTTAAACAGAGTTGCTCCTTTTAAGTTTAATATCGATCACTTTAGAAAGTTCAACTTTTGAGTTTCCCTTAACAATGTAATTATGAAAGCCTACTCAACTCTTTCGATATTTACTCACTTTGCGTTATGTCGCCTGATCGCAAATGTGCCATGTTAAGGTGTGTTTACCAACACTAAGCCCCGTTGCAAAGCCTATTGACAAATAATGTGCATAACGCATTTTAAGTTGAGGTGAGTTGAGTGTGTTTTACTAAAGTTGGAAGTTTTGCTGGTGTTCTTTGTGGTACTTACAGTACAGTGTGTACACACTGCTGCAAAGACAGTGTGTATACACTGCTTGATACGGTTTCATAAGCTGCTGCTTGACAAACTCACACATATTGACTCTTAATTATAAACGTCCCGCGGCGCTGAGCAAATGTTGACTTTTTGCTGCTGTAAGTGCTGTAAAAACAAAGCGCGCAACAACAGCTCAGTAGAAGAAGCAGCACGAAAACAGGAGTGTGACAGAGAGAAGGAATGAAAGAGAAATGGAGATAGCACTAAATAATGACTCAGGCCGAATGGCAACATTTGCCAGCTGTCTGGAATTTTACCTGTTTGCGATGGCTAATCGCAGTTTTTGATAAGCTCTTGTTCAACTGCAAAAATTACCCCCATCTTAGGCTAGACTACAATTAAAGACCAATTAGAATACCGTTGTTGCCAATAGAAAGAAAATGTGTAAATTTGTTAATTTGGCCAACGCTTTGCTTACGTGCGCATTTGCACAAATCTCAAATGAGCCAATAAATTTAGATTACGTATATACGCGCAGGTGGCCAGCTGCAACAATTTTCCTAAATCAAAAGGCAGAGTCACTGAAAGCTGCATGCATGCTGCACAATTTCATTATACGATATACCAAGGAGTACACAAAAAGAGTATATTAAATCTGTTATGATATAGGTAACCAATATCTTTGAAATCGAACAAGCTGAAAAAGTTTATAAGTACAGATTCCTATAAAAAAGGTTCAACCCATATTACACATTGTTATATGTTGTATTGTTTTTTCCTACCCACTCTTAAGGCACTTTTCAGGGTATTTTACAGTCGGTTTCGCTACACTAGAGCGCACTCATTTGTTGCGCTTTGCTTTTCTTTAGTTTTCGGCTTTTTCACAGCGATAAATTTCACGCCAAGTCAACACTTGGCGTTGCTCGCAATTAGCGCGAGTGTCTACCCCCGGTACCACCACCCCCTCTCTCTTGCCACCTTCTATGAATTGCATATGCATATTTTTGGCGCATAATCAAATGGCGATAGTGCGACTATCACCAACTGAAAACTGCTTTTATCAACTGGTTAAATTATGTGTTAATAATTGTCGCAGCAGCTGTAAGTCGTTAAGTTGTGCTCAAGTGCTTGAATACGATATTAAACAGTATTCTGAATACATATGCATATATTGTATATATTGCATATATTGCATATATTGATTCCATTTCAAATATTATGAATTGACGTCTTAACAGTCGCTGCTGCTGATGTTGTAAGTGTTTTATAATCAGGCAGGTACACGATTTGCTTATCAAACGATTCTATATATATAATATATATTAATCTTTACAGGGTATATAGTGTGTCATTTGTTAGGAAAGCTTGTGCAATAGAAAGTTACATAATTGTTATTTCATATTTCAAACATGATTTTCTTATAGTTTCCAAGCTGTTTTGTGGATAACAAATTCAATTGTTTATTTTATTATTTATTTATTCTATTTCTTCATTATAATAAGTTAATTCCAACTAGATATGGAATTGGAATATAACAAACATTTCAAAAAAATATTGCAGTGTATAAAATAAACCTTGTTTATTGCAGACGCTTGACAATTTACCTTATTTAAACACTTGATAATTGATGATGATTGCTTTTCAATCAGCCAGCAGCACATTTTTTATTTGCAAAATCCACTGAAAACACCCACACACACAATGACACAAACACACACACACACACACACACACACACAACCAGTAATATCTATAAAATGCTAATTATTGTATGGCGGCGATTAGATCGCGTTGATAACAGCTTTTGTCGCTATGTTTTTTGTTTTAGCTAATCATTGATATTATGTTCTCCAAGTCGCTCGGCACTCGCTTCTGTTATCGTACGTCGGCGTCGACGTCGGCGTCGACGTCAACGTCGCAGTTGTCGCTTATCGTTTATATTTGGCGCCGAGAAATTGTGAATTTTTCATGTAGATTTTGTTGTTGTTTTTGGTGGGCCTCAACTAAAAGTCGGAAAAAAGAGGAAAAAACGAAGAAAAAAATTTGTGTATTTTTGAAAATATTTTATTGGCGCGCATACGCAGCCGCCGCAAACGTCGCTGCCAGCGCTGTCGGCTGCCGGCGCAGCCGTTTTTGGATTTTGTAAAAATCAGTTTTCGGTTCGAATTCAGTAAACAAAAACTTGTCGCAGGCGCGAGACACGAGAAAGAGAAGCAAAAAATAGTACAAAAAATACGAAAAAACAAAAACAACAATAATTGTTTCTTTTTTATTGTTCCGCTATTTGTTTAAACAATTTGCCTTAACTCAAGTTGAATGTACGCGCAAAAGATACAAATAGACGTACAGATACAGATACAGATACAAATTCAGCTACAGCTACAGCTTCACAGAAGCTGAAGTCGCTCGCATTCGTATCTTTGCGGTAGCCGTCGAACGATCGATGACGTGTGTTAATTGCTGTTGTTCGTGTTGTTGTTGTTGTTGTTGTTGTGCGACGCCCTGACCTTGTTACAGCCGTCTCGTACACGCTGTGTATCTGAGAGTTTGGTGCTTAGGCTCAGTTTTTCTACCTCTTGCGACGCCACGTTGCGCATTCGAAATTATCAGCTACAGATAGAAAGATACACAATCTGTGTTTGTCTGTGTCTACGCAACGCACACACACACACACGCACACACGCTTGCAATATTTGAATATTGTCTAAAAATAGCAACAAAAAAAAAAAACATACAAAAACAAAACGTAGAAAACGCAACGATTTGTAGTAGAAATTTTGAAGTTTGACTCGCGTTTGGTTTATTTTATGTTTTTTCGTGGGCTTCCACAATTTGTTTAACATTCAGCACGAAAAGAAGCACTAGACGAGCCGCCAGTCTATATTAAATACATGTGATATTTGGCAAATTATAAAAAAAACAGTGTTGCAAAACAAAGTATGAAGAGTGCAAATATTAAGGAATCATAACATAAAATACGCAAGCTTTGTAAACTTCAAACTCTCCAGAAAATCTATTTGAATAAAATTAAAAAAAAAAACAAATATAAATTGCATCCCAATGATCTTAAAACTTGTTGAACTTGTTATATAAACAAACAACTGAACGAACAACAGTGTTAAATAATGACGAAATTTACTTTCTAACATAACTCACAAAGTATTTAAGTTAATTGCAAAGAATAATTTAGTAAAAATCATGAATAAAGTGACTAGTAAATAAATAATAGAACCAATTTAAACAAAATAACCTCTTCTAAAAATAGTGTCCAGTATTTCTCTAACTTCCATAAATAACCAAAGCGATTATAAATCGTAATCGTATTTATCTCAGTGCTGGGAAGTTGTTTCTTTTCGCTTTGTTTCTCTAATTAATTTGTTAATGTTTATTTTTAGTCAACGTTCTTAGCGCTTGATTAACCGCAAATAGCGAAGGAAGAGAGAAATGTCAACTCTCGCGCTCTCTCAGTCTTGGATATTTGCTATAAAAATAATGCTAAATATAATAATATATTAGTTGTTGCCATTTGGCACGACGCTAAACAAGTTCCAGAAGCGCGGACGCGAGAGAGCACCACAAAATTGTTGAATAATTATAAATAAATGCAAATACACATAAAAGTACAAAAAAAAATAAAAAACAAATTGATATTCGAATTTGCTAAAAAGTAAAATAGTCGTAAATGCAATTGCTCAATACGCGATTCGTGTCGATTGAATCAAGTGCATGTTTCGCATTCGTTTTGCACATTTTTGGGTTAGCTTTTTAGTGGCACAGCAAAAATAAGTAAAGAGAATACAAAAAAAAGAAAACAAAATAAAAAACAACAGCAAAATAACAACAACCATATAATATATAAAAGTCGCCGGGTTTTTTTCTTTGTATTTTACGCTTTGTGCTGATTGAATAATAATTAAACACGTTCTTTATATAACAGTTAAATAGGGCGTAGCAAGCATAAGCGTAAAGCAAATACAACTTTTATAAGACATCATTTCTGGCAGTGATTTGGCAAAAAAAAAAAAAAAGATAATAATAATAATAATAACAAATACGCCAGACAAAATACACAACAAATTATAAGTAAAAGAGAAGAAAATAAATTATTCATTGATACAATTCATAAAAGAGTCACAACACAACAAAACGCCACAAATTGTGCCTAAAATAGCCAAAAATAATTGTTTAAAATTGGTTTAAAAACGAGATTGAAAATATAAGAAATTCAGCACACAAAAGTTGTTGTGATTGTGCGTAATATCAATTGTTAATCATGCTCAAATATCCGCGCACCTCCTCATCCACCTCATCGGGATATTTTGATGACGACGCCGCCCTAATGAATCCCTATCAAACACCGCCAGCCTCACCGCAATGCGTGCCGCAGTATTTACAGAGGCACATGGTGCGCATGTTCAGCACCGAAGAGTAAGTAAACAAGTGTTGCTAAACGATAAAGGTTTTATCACGACTCATCAATTTCTTAAGTGAACTAGCCTATAAATCTCTAATAAATGTTTATAATTAATTGTTATCTTTATTTTTATTGAAATCAACAACTTCATGCACTTGTTTTTCACTTTAGAGTTATTTAGTTCTTTTCGAAACTTTGTCAAAACACTTGTGGAAATAAATTTTATGCTCCGAAACTAGTTCATTTAAATACCAAAAGCTGTTTGTTATTGTTCCATATTACCAAACAAAATTCTATCAAACCAAAATTAATGCACATATTTATAAACCTAGGTAATATAGATATGAAAGTAAACATTGAAATAATGCTCTTTGTTACTATGAAAAAATGTGTAAAATTCAGTTAAGAAAAAAATACTTTTACGTATTAAATGGGACCTCTGAAAACCCATTACATTTTTATCGTTGTGGGCGCATCGTGTCGGAGTATTTGCACCTACACAGAGTCGGCTAATTAGTTTCGCACTTTTTGTCAGCACCTTGAAAAACAACTCATGAATATATGTATCTGTAAATTGTAAATTTTATATAGTTATGTGAATTTTCAATGTCTCGGCAAATAGCTAAACAACAGACCAACCTATTTTAGCATACGTTTGTGAGAAATGTTGTATCATAAATTACCGTCAAGTATTAAATAACAACAGTAAATGTGTTGTAAATTTAGCATGTTTTGTGCAATTATTTATGTACATGCTGCTATCGATAATATTTCGATTGTTGCCAACTGCATTGACCCCAAAATGCGCACAAAACCTGTTCACTGTTTTTAATAAAAATTGATTTAAATACGAATATTATGCGAATAAAAATATGCGCAAATAATAAAAGAAAATGCATTGCAAAATGTGCAAAAAATGCAAATTTATTGATAGCTAAAACCTCACAAGAAAAGTCGCTGAAAAATTAATTATTAAACTTAAATAAAAATGTGACGAATGCAAGACTGCGCAATGCCCTGTAATCAGATGTAAAGTAATAGTTTTTGTTTATATTTATATAAGTTAGCTGTGATTTAAAAGAACAAATTTTTATTTTTTCATATATAATCCTTCGCCAATTGTTTTAACTTGATTTGCTTATCCAGTTTGGCATATGCACTTTACCCATTGCTACAGGGTATACAAAAACAGAATCAAGAATAGCAATTGCTTTTGCAGTTTTATAGCAAAGTGCAACAAGCTGCTGCCCCTCCCTTTTTGCCTGCCAGTCTGCCCCACTCAGCTTGTGGGTGGCTCTTGTTTGTTTTAGAAGCCACGCGCGCACAAGTGCAAACCCCTCCCCATCTCTGTCCCGCTTCTTGGAGTGGGTGATGGGGAGCGGGGCATTGGGAGCTTTGTTGTTTGGGGTCGACCGCTTATCGCCAGCGCTCGTTGAATTGAAATTGCCCATTTGCCATGCGCTTCGAACGATACGCGACTATTTCGCAATTGCATTGCGCTTGAGAATTATTATTACTGGGTATTATGACTATCAAAGGGTGTTTCGAATGGCACAGGAACTAATCAAATGGTTAGAATAATCATATAAGTATCACATAAGGTAAACAATCTTATTTTATGAGATTTGAACTCGAATATTTGATGATAATGCCTGTTTAGAAAACGCATTCTGAAAACTATATAAATTTAGAATTTTGTGTGAAATTGTTTATCTCAATTAACCAAAATTATTTAAATAATTAATAAATAATTACATTATTTTTCCCAATTATAACAATAAAACTATATTTCTATAAATAATTATTACAACATTATTACAATAATTGTCATCGTAATTAAAATTAAATACAAAAACTTATGCAATTAGAAAGATCTATTTTCGAATACATTTAACATTAAAATTTTAATGAATTTTATAGTAAATAGTATTTATTAGTGCGGTAATTATTTGGTAATTGTTTGTAATTACCAAAACTCGTTCTAATTTCAGTTGAATATTCCTCGCTAAATACTTTGGTAATTGATTGAGAGTTACAATTCCACAAATTAACTGAATCTCATAATACAATTAGCCAATTAATTCCAATTGCTTTTTCTGCACGTGCCGCAAATTGTCCTCCTCCCAATTCACGCAGTCTGGCAACGCCATTAACATTTGCATTATCTGTTTAATTTGCGTTCCATTCAGTTGAACTGGCACGCAACTTAAAAATAACTTAAGTCTAGCTATTTAAGATACTTAGATACTTATTAGAGTCTACTTCTACCCTCTCGTAACAATATGGGCCAATTAGAAAACCTTCGCACAAGGCGCTGCCAACTTGTCTGCAAAGCGTCTTATTTTTGTTTGAGCTTTTCTTTTTTTATCAATGAACCGCCTTGAACTGGCACAAGATGGCGACAACGTTCAGTCCCATCTCCCCCCAGCCCCTCTTTTTCGTTGCTGTCTGATTAGCTTCGCCAATCTAAAGTGTTCCTCGAGTGGAACTCGACCAAAACTGTAACAGCAAATATCACTAACCACGCCCACAGCTACAACAATGGGCGTTTATTCTTCGTTTTTTGTGCATTGTATTGTTTTTGTTTCTCCGTGTGTGTCAACGGCCCAAAAGGTAAACGCACGCTGCCCCCCTTTTTGAACGACCTTTGACCTTTTCGTGCTTTAGGCCTTTAACTTGATTTTAGCTCTTTCTTATTCTCTCTGCCATCTCTTTTACACCATTGAATGACTGATTAGTGTGCGCTCAATCGGAAAAGCAGCGTGAAAATGCAAACACATGTTCCAAATGGCGGCTTCCCAATGGGGCGGCAAAGCACTCGACGAATGCGATGCGACTTGTTAATATTATATCGATTATTTTTTTGTATTTACAAATAAAATATATATAATTTATCAGAAGTTGAATGATGGGCTAAATCAAATGCATAATATTAAAAATGAATCTTATTGTCTATCGATTATTTTTGGTTTGGTTTAAACAGATATTATTTGTAAACCAAATGTATTAGACTTGTTATCTGATAATTTGTTACCAATCTACAAACTTTATATATTTTAGTTTATTATAGAAGAAGATATAGAATATATATTTTACTAGGTATATATATTTTTCAGGTCATAAAACTTTTGTTTCGCGACAAATTTGTAAGGCCGTAAAAATATATTTAAGAAAATAGTGCTTAATTCATAAAGTAAACGGAATTTACATGTTGTTTTGAAAACAATTTATATTATTTTGTGTCTAGACGGCACATGTGAAATACTTAAAGAGCATGAATATTGTTGCTTAAGCACACCTGAAGAACACAGGCACACACACACACACACACTCACTCGTACACACTGCTAGGCAGCTGGCAAAAACGCTTTTCATGGTCAATTCAATTTGCATGTGTGAGTAAGACAAATACACCGATCCACACATGTATTTATCTATATAAGCCTCATATTCAGAGCTATATAAAGACTCGCAGATGTTTGTGTTTTCCGTAGGCCTGCAAAATGTTCTGTTGCTGTTTTTTTTTTCACTGTATTTTAGCGGCGCGCTCAAAGCATACAAATTCAATCGCAACATTTGTCGACGCTGCGAAAAAAATACGAAGCGAAAAAGATCAACAACAGCAAACAAGAGAAATATTTAACAATTTAATTTGTTTATTTATGTCGAAATTAACTTGGCCCAAAATGAACAAAAAATTGCTGTTCTGCGGTAGCATTCGCAATTAATTAGCATTGTGCGGATGAAATTTATTCCTTTCCTGCAGTCAAAAGTTTATTTACCATTCTTCTCGAATACCCTGTAATCAAAAGGAAGGAAAGGGTACTTGCACATATTTAATGAAGATGCGAAAATTACGAACTAATTAAAAAAAATTATATATATGAATATTTTCTATATTCTGAAAGGGTTTCTTACACACTTTTCGAATTGTATTATCAGTTTATCTGAATAGGGTATATTGTGTACTTTCCCTTGGCTTCTTCATTGTTTTTGACCTTGTTAATGCGTATGTGTTTTCCTCGCGTTATTCGACCACATGGCCCAAACCGTCCGTGGCAATGGGCCACCCCCACCCCCCGCACGCGTATTACAACTGGCGCCACATTTCCATTTCACCGTTGAAGTAAGCCAAATTGTTATTGTGCTCGATTTATGATATATGGCTGCTGCTGCCTGCCTACCTTCTGTTGTTGGATCTGGTTCTGGTTCTGGTTCCGATTCTGTTTCTGCTTTTGATTTTGTTTATTTGCTGCTGTTTTTGGACTTTTGTTTATTGCTTTGCACAACAAAAAGTAAAAAAAAATTAACACTTGTTTACATATTAGGTGAATTTATTGATTTTTTGCATAAAACACACTGCGCACAAATTTATTAAATTACTTACAAAAGCAAAAAAAAAAAACAATATAGAACTTTTAAAAAAATATGTTATTTTTCTTTATTTAGGAATTTTTTCTCGCAATTTCTTGGTTAATTTATCACAATTTGACATTGAACAAATGTCAAGGTTAATGCTGTTGTTGTTGTTGTTGTTGTAGCCACCCACCAAGACGAAAAGTATTTGGAAACAAAAGACGCTTTGTGTTGATTGAAATCTTTTGTTCAGCCCGCCATTGTTTTCACAGTTTCAGAACTGAAAATAATAATGAAAACAAAAATATAAAAATAAAAATTGCAAAAAAAAACATTATAATGATAAGTGAGATTGTTAAATATTCAGTTTAGCTGTTCTAGTAAATACCCTGTAACAGCTCATATCTAAACAATTACAAATAAAATGTAAATTTTTAATAGTTTTTGTAATTTATTATTAGAAAATTATATTTGTGTGATAATATATTTTCTATAATATTCTATAATTTCAAAATACCCTGTTTCGTATTCGCATTGGCTGCAGCAGCAAATAATTAAAATAAATATAGCTTAATCATTAATCTCAGTCGCAAAGAATAATAAATTCATTATTAAATTGTTTATAAAATTAGCATGATTCCCTAAGTAGAGAGAGAGAGAGAGAGGGAGATAGAACGAGAAAAAGCTTATCAGCTTTACAAATTGAATGGACAGCATCACAATTACGTAAAGTTTTATATAGAACCCCTGCAATAAATCGATGCATATATATCGATTATGTCACTCAATATTTATAAACTTAAATCTTAATTAATTTATAGCATTTAAGATTTAAAAACTGCATTTTGAATGTGTTTAAGGCTTTTAGCAGAGTTATCACAGAAATTATAATAATCCCATTTGTTTAGCTATTCAAAACTTACATTTAAGGGCATTGATCATTGATTCATTTATATGCATAGCGTCACATATTCTCAGCTGAGGACTATCATACGAAACATTCGATCAGAAAAACATTGATAATACTCACACACTTGGCGAAAAACCTTGTTCTAAATTCTTAAATTCTGTCCGTTTAATTCATAAATTAGAAAGAATAGTTTTTTTTTTAAATATTCTAAATTCTTAAATTCAATTCACAAAATTTTTGAATTTGGCACAGAATAAGTATTTATCAGAGACATTTTATACTTAAAATATTCTTAAAAAATTTAAAACTTAAAAGTAAATTCTTCCTAAAGAAATTCCATATGAATACAATATAATTTTTTGTCTTATCCTAAAAAGAATTTTAGAACTTATCTATTTCTTGTGTGTTTCTGCAAGTGTACCTTAGTTCAATTGATTTGATTGCACGCAAATATGTTTGCCCATTTGCATGTTGCATATTGACAGGGCGTGGCACTTAATAAAGGGGCTGCTGGCTAGCTCGTCTGGCACGTGAAATGTGGCTGATACGCGGCAGTCAACCGTGTGTGGCTAACAGGGAGGGGCTGGGGTTGGAGAGGGGGGCGTGTTATATAGCGGGTCAATACGTGCCTGGCTGCACAATGTGTGCGCTCAATTTACGACGCAGATGGCAAAAATAGTAGTCAAGACACTGTGCATTAATATTTCTTAAGCATTTCACAACACAGCTGTGCAGTGCTGATAACGATTTACGATTGATAACGATTACCGAGCGCTGGTGTTATGCAGTAAATGCATTCAAAATGGCTTAGAAAGGGTTTCATGGTTTTGTGCGAATTCTTGAAACAGGCAGAGGAACGCAATTCAAAACTTCATATGTGTATATATATTCCTGATCAGCAGTTGTTGTAGCTTTGTTTGGTTTTAATCACAAACTTTATTTTTAAAATTTTAATTTCCAGTATATACACACATTTTAATTCAGCTATAATTATTTATATTTATAAAAACTCAACAATAAACATAAAAAAATAGATTTTAAAATATTTGCATAGTTTCGGGCTAATGCAAAGACTGAGATGTATATATATTCTATATGATATATATAATCGGCTTTTAGTAGTCTAGGGTATGTGCTAGTTGCACTTGCTCGGCTAGAGCACATTTTGCTTGTTTTCCAGTGATTAGCTGAAGACAGTCGCCAGTCAGTCTCCCAGCTTGAGGTGCGTCTTGGCTTTTAGCTGATGATTCTGATGTCATCGTCGGGTATAGTTGAGCACTTACTCATAGTAAATGACACTAAAAACTGACTCAATGTCAGTCAATTTGACAGCGCGAGAGAGAGTGAGAGAGAGAGAGGGGAGGAGAGACGTGTTGGCTATCGTTGTGTGATTCTTAACAAGTTGCATTGACTCATGCTTCGCTTTTGCCGCTTTAGCATTGAGGAATGTTTCAGGGTCTCTTTTGTGCAGTTGCTCAAACAACTTCTGCTCTCTCCCTTTCCACCCGCACACCTGTGACGTCACAGTAAAACGATATGTTGCACATTTGTTTTTTTGGCGCAAATATTTTGCTTGAAGTTCAGTTTGGCCGCCATTTATGACTCAATTAAAAAACAAATACGCAGCGGAGTAAATAGCAGCGTTTTTTCGTCGGTTTTTCGTTTTACTCTTCCATTTTTAGCCAATGTGGACGATGACGTCAGTCACAAAGTAAATATAAGATTTATCTACATACGCTCGAGATGGATGAAAGAGGTCGCGATAGAGATCAAAGATCAAGAAATAGCCGTTTATAAAGAAAAATAATTTAAAACGATTATTTCCAAAAATTTCTTAGATTTATAAACTTTTTTTTATTATTAATAAATTATATTAATAACTTCGTTTATTTAGGGTACTCAAAATTCGATATTCACATTTATTTGTTTCGTGCGCCTCTCGCATATGATAAAAATAAAATATGTTTATCATTATTGATTTTATTTATTATCAACATGTGTCGAGACGACAATGACGACGACGAGGACGTCAGTGAAAGGCAAAAGACCTCGTCAAGAGCGAATTTCTTGGGTCCGGTCTGTGCCAGATTCAATAAGCGTAATGAAATGCATTCATTGATTTCAACAGGATGTCCAAAAAG
>SCDT01000167.1:51753-87080 GCA_004143765.1 Drosophila melanica
AATATGACCAAGAGTAAAAACTTAGTTGAAAAAGTTTAACTCCCATAGAAATCGGTAATGTTTTGACTTAATGTAAAATTCAATATATTCATCCAAAAAATCAGTTTCAATTTTGTCAAAGTTGTATTAATTATTTATTATTATATATAGTTTACAAATACTTTTTCAACATTGGATACGACACTCAACAATTTCTAAGAAAACTGTGGAAAGAAAAACTTGGCAATGGCCATTGGCCATTATAATTTTACTTTTAACTTGATCCCGTGTGGATTTCCTTGTAAAAACTAACTTAATGCTTTGCGGCTCTTTCTGACCTTCACTCCCCCCACTCTCTTCTGCTCTCGCAGTCTTTTACAATTTTTTTTTTGTATAATATTTTCAATGTACTTATTATATTTAATAGTCGTTTAGGCTGAACTTGACGCAAAGCTGGTTGCCTTTCCCTTTTCAGCCGTGGCAGAGGTCAGGCACGCCCCCCACTCTGTGCATTAAATTGCAGACAACTTTGTGGCACGATGCATTTAATAGAAGAAAACAAGAAAAAAAAACGAAAGTAAAAATAAGAAAAATGCGCCACAGCAGCCGCAAACGCAGCCGCAGCCTCACGATTTTTGTTGTTGCAGCTGCCAGCGGCAGCGGATAATTTGCCGCTTAAAAGATGTGGTTGTTGTTGTTATTGTTGCTTGTGATTGTTGTGTCGGCTAATGTTTCATAACAACAACCAAACAATGCCTGGAAATGGCTGTCAGCAGCAGCAGCAGCAGCAGCAAGAAATCAGCATGCAACAACTTTTCAGCAGCTGCTGCTGCAACTGCAACTGCAACCGGGTTGCACAATGAAAAGCTGTTGCCAATGAATTTGTTAGTGTTTTAAATATATTTATATAAATTAATATATGTGTGTGTTTGTGTGTGTGGGTGTGGATGCTTGCTAATTGATGGGGCGTGTCCACCGAAAAGTTGTTTGGTGCGAAAATAAACCAAACAACATGCACAATAAACCACACGTTAACATTTGTTAACGGACAATAAAAGGCAACAACGACAGTCAACACTCATAAACAGAAAACCTTAAATAAAACGTGGGCTTGCCTCAAACAACAGCAACAAAAACTGATGCACGCGTTGTCAATAGTATCTCTATCTAATTTGTTTTATCCGTGTACAATAAACGCAATCTCGTTTNACAAAAACTGATGCACGCGTTGTCAATAGTATCTCTATCTAATTTGTTTTATCCGTGTACAATAAACGCAATCTCGTTTTATAACACAATTCCTATTAAAGACAAATTTTTAATTATTAAATTTATAAAAAGTTTCTTGATATTACATTTAAATTTATAAATTTTGTTTCACGTTTATAAATACGGAGTACTCAATTTTTAAAAAATCGATATTTTTACATTCGTTTAATTTAAACAAAGGAGTTGAAGACAAAAGTTTAAAAGATATTTAAGGTTAGAACTGGCAAAAGATGAAAAAAAAAACAACAAACGATTTTCGATTTTTTCGATACCACACCCAACCTTCGATAAGTTGAGGCTGGTAAAATTGAAAACAAAAACTGTATAACATAAAATTGCAACTTAGTTTTACCCAAAAGCTTTATATTTTCCAAATAATAATTTAACAACATTTACGCAATTCATTTCTGGCAATTTTGGTGCTCATCTCAAAACACACAAAAAAAAGGCAATATAATAATTTTTCTGTTTTTTTTTTCTGCTCGATTGAAAGCGGTACGCACCTTTTCACTCTTAAGTATTTTATAGCGTGCGTGTCCGGCAGCAATTTTCTACATTTAATGGGCTTTCGAAATTGTTGCTGGCGTTGCCAAAGTCGTAAAAGCAAAATTGCGAAAAAGAAAAGTGAGAAACAAAACAAAATAAAATAAAATTAAATTTAAATAGATTGCAATGCCCAAATAGCTTTGAGGAAGCTAATATAACTATAATTATGTTTATGTTTATGTTTAAGTTGATATCTTAATGCTTGCCTAAAGACGTTTACTAATGTGCATTGTATTTTCTTTGTATTTCCAGGTGAGTTCCGCTTTAAAACAAAACATAATTTGTTATGCTATCGAATATGTATGGTAAGCTGTTAGTTAATTAAGGGTAGTCTGGAGTTAACATACCCTCGCATTCCAACTGCGAGAGCATGAAAAGCTTTTGAAACTTGCCAAACCTAAAGCGTCCCAGATAAAGCCAAACAGCTGATTTGCCAGCAGGTCGCATTCGCCGCCTCCCCCGCTGGCTCTCATCTATAGCTGTCTAGCGGCTAAAAGAATGTGGCTTCAGCTGGGGTTGTTTTGCGTCTGGGGCTGTGGCTGCGACTTGGGTTATTGAGCTGACACGTCTAGCTTTGGTTTTTATTTTTTCTGTCTTTCTTTTATATGCCCCCACTTTCAAACAACGTGGCAACTTCTCGTGCTAAAGTTACTTCGAGTGTTGTTTGTTGTTGTCATTGTTGTTGCTACTGCTGATGCTGCGACGCTTGACTGAATTTCAAAAGTTCTTTGCCGTTAAATATGCGTAAGCGGGTGTGCGCTCTCCTCGCTCATCGACGCTCCCACACACACATACACATACACACTCTCTCTCTCTCTTACGCTCTTTCTCTCTCGTGTTGCTGACAAGTGCTGTTAAACTTTTGTTTACGCTCTTGGCGCTTGCATTATTCAGCTGAAAAGCTTTTCAAGCAGCCATGTTGCTTTTTGTGCTTTGTGTGCCTGCCTGCCTGCGTGTGTGTGTGTGTGTGTGTATGTGAGAGAGAGCGCTGTTCTGTGCGGACATTAACATAAATTACCTGACTCCAGGCTTCGATAAAGATTTATTTTCGGGCATTTTTTCTTGTTTCATTCTGTTATTGCTTGGTTTGTTTGTTTGTTTACACGCGCATTTTTTGGTGTGTTTGTTTTGAGCACGAGCCACAAATGTGGCCATGTGCGGACCATGTGTGCGGTGTATGTGTGTGTGCATGCTGTTCAGCTTTCGTTCAGTTTCCACGCTGCCGTTTTAAACTTCAAGCTTTGCTTGAGCTGGTGTTGCTGCCGCTGCGCTGCTACTGCACTGCTGCTGCTGCTGCTGCCCTTTTGCCGCCCAGCGGGCAGAACTGGAAACTTTCAGCTTCAGCAGTCGCCGCAACTTCAAAAAGCAACCACCAAAAGCTGCCGCCGCTTGTCGCTGCTGCTTTAGTTGTTGTTATTGCTGTAACCTGGTTGCTGCTGTCTTTGTGGTTGTTGTTGTTTTCAGCGCAGCGCAGCTCTCTCGCGGAACCAGCCACAACCGAAAAGCGAACGTTCAGTTATGCTGAAGAGCTCTGGCGCAGCAAACACGAAAAAAATCACAGACACGATAAACAATAAGAAATCACAATTATTTTTGTGTTTTACTGCTTGGCATTGTTTTTTTGTTGCTAGTGTTTGTTTTTTTTTTCATTGTATAAATCGTTTATTGCTTATTGTTCGCGCATTTACATTAGTAAAAGAGATTTTTTTCATTCAATGTTTTTTGTTGTGCCCATTTCATTTGTTTAAATTGTGCGTGTGAAAAAAAATTAAGTGTGGCACAGTTGTGCAAAGATCGACAATTAATGCACACACACACACACACACATATACTCATCAGTGCATCTAAAAATTATTAAACGTTTTTAATAAAACGTCTCGCGCGCATTTTTTTATTCAACATTTTCACTGAGAGCGAGATTGTGAGAGAGAACGCGCGTGCACATTGCTGAATTCATATTAACTGTATTGAAAGCGTCGCTCTGCTGAATAAGCAGCTGAGAGCCCGCCGCAGCCAGCATAAAAATACTAGAGCTCTCTGTTCGTTGTTGTTATTTAATGCAAAGCGAAACAACAGTAAAAAAGAAGTGCAAATAAAACATAAAAGCTCGTTGAGGGCTTTGGCAGCGCAAGAAAGTCGGAAGAAAACAAAACCAGGCAGAGAAGTGAAACCCATTAAAATAAAATAACTCAGAATTTGTGTAAAAAAAAGGACGGCAGCAAAGGTCTAATAAAGCAGCGTCAACAAAGGTTAAATTGCAACGGCATTTATACACACATATTATTTTGTTGCTGCCTGCATGCCCAGTGTGTACACACTGTAAAGGCAGAAGAACAAGGGAGAGGGAAAAAGATAAAAAAAAAATAAAAAGTACTTACATATGTACGTGTACATATCATACGATTAGACTGCATAACTGCTCAAGAGAACATAACAGTACTTAGACACACATCCATTGAGTGTATAAGTGTGCACACACACACTTAACCCGCATTAGCCCAATTCGATAATGAAAACTGAAGCCGGCACCAACAACAACAATAACAATAATATTAATAACTCAAGTAAAATGGACTTCGATATGTATCCCAGTATTTCGGGCAAACAACAGGATCCCGTTCGAGAAGTGGTTATGAAATACATCGACTACTTTCTGCCAGAGTCCGAGTGAGTATCGTATAATCACATACATACAAATGCACATGTATAAAAGGTGTTAAGCGTGGAGCGTGTAATTGAAATGCATCAACAGCAAAGTACAAAGATAAGCCAAAAATAGCTTCAGCCGATAAGAGTTCAGTATATAACTGTACATCTATACTCTGCTGATATTTATCTAGTTTTATTTCTGTGTAGCTGCCAAAGCTCGTGTAGAAGTCAAACAAGCAGTAATCTGTATAGTAAACAATCTAGTTTAATTTTTACAAAATTTGTAAATACAAAACAATCAATAATAAAATATATAAAATTCATCATTTTAACTTAACACCTAAGTTTTGACTTTTGGTTGCCAAGTGCTTGTTAGGCAATGAAAATAAGTTAATATTTACCATATATAGGAACTGTATATAGATGTAAGTTATATCCATTGCTGCTAATTAGTTGCTCAAATTGATCTATGTGCCGCTATTTATAGCACACCGACAATTGGTTGACAATTTTCAATTGAATTTTGAAAAAAAGGTGTCTAATTTACTGTTGCAATTGACAGACAGCTAAAATTAGTCAGACTTAGTTAGGTGATATATATTATAATAATAAATGTCTGTAAATGCAAATTGTATATATATATATATATATATATATATATAGGTCGTTTAAATAGCCGCTTGCTGGGTAAGGTGCCAAAATTGACGTTTTCAAATGTAACTCATATCCTATTATGTATCTACATGTATGTGTTTATGTGTCTCTCATAGATACTGGTTATGCACGTCCCGCTTCCTGTGCAAATCGCGGCGTTCCGCATTACATCAGCGCCAAACGCATCATTAGTTGATCAATTTTTTATACCCTTGCAATATCTATGTTAATTAAAGAGTTGCTAAACCAGACTATCACTTGCTAAAGACATCCGTTATATATCCACCTATTTATCAAACTATGTGAACGTCTCTGTTATAGGGTTTTCCTAATAAAACTCCACATAGTTTTTATATGGGTTAACTATATTATATAGCTGCAATCAAACTCAGCAAAACGGAGCGCTTTAGTGCTCTACTTGTTCAAGATTAGATTGTTCCCATAAAAAGTTTTAATTTAAAATAAATTAAATTCCATCTGAAGTAAATGTCTGCTAGGGTATTTAAGCTGCGGCATCCTTGAGTTAACTTTTCTTGTTTTGTTTTTCATTTATTTATTAATTTTTTTTTTCATTTTACCACGCCTGACCCCAATGCATTTGAGCCCGTTATGCGTCCAGTTGAGCAACTTGTTGCAGGAGATGAGTTGCAAGTTTCAAGCTGCCAGTTGCCACGCGTTGCAAACTGAGACTGCGACTGTATTTGTAGCTGTTGTTGTTGTTGCAGTTGTAGCTGTAGCTGAAGCCTGCCAAGTTGGCGACATTTTAGACACTTTAAGGCTTCCTACAACTTTTGCCTCCAATAGCTGTGCCTTGCTGATCCCCTTCCCCCTCGTCTTGAGTGGCCAACCGGTTCGTTAGTAGTTTGTGGCTTAAACAGTTTTTGTTTTTTTTTTTGTTTTGCACAGGGCCCACACAATTGGCATTTCGTTGCGCCTTTTGTTGTTGTTGTTGTTGTTGTTGTTGCCCTCCTCTGATCATTTTATGTCTTTTTTGTTCGTCTTTTCATTAAGGCTTTTCGTAGCGCGTTTTCATATCGTTAAATGATTGACTTTTTAATTGGGTCAGGGACAGCGCCAGAAATTCCATTTTGATGTGATTTCTGATTTATATTGTTTCCTTTCATTTAATTAATTTAGGCGCTAAAATCAAAATGCATTTTTCGCATTTTTATTGACGCCTTTTGTTTTTGTTTCTTTTATGTGTTCAGCTTGGCAAACATTCCACATTTTTAAAGCAAAACGATAACTTTTACTATGATTAAATAAATAACACAAGATATTTAACGATTTTCTATTATTATTTAGATTCTTGCTTATTGTTTATTCATTGTCTCAGCTTTACTCGACATATAAACTCCATTTGAACTATATACTTGAGTTATGTTAATCTAGTTCCAATAGTAATCAATTTAAACTCAATCTGCATACAAAATGTATTTTATTGTCATTTCCAACTACTTAGTATGCTCTCGAGTTTGTTGTAGCTGACTTCCTGCTTTTCATATTCAGTTTTTGCCCTATAATCAAATGTGTTTTTATGACGCTTTTGTTCACTTCCTTAAATCGTAAACAATCGTCGCTCCAATGCAAATAAACACTTGAGCCAAATGGGGATCTAAAAGTTGTCATAGCGGGAAATGCTCACAAAAAAAATGCAAGAGAATGATGATAAAATATATAGAAAAATGCAATATAATGAATGCAATATATATAGTTTTTATTTAATAAAATGGATTTTATTTTAGCATTACATATTCTTAGAATATTTTGTTTTTTGGTTAGGATCACTATTTTTTAGTGTGGGAACAGAGTATCGCTGATTTGGTAGCTTTCTACTGCAACACTTCTGCTTCCATCCTCTTTTTTTTTGCTGACACCAACAGAACTGTTGTCATTTCAATTATTCAACAACAAATAATTTCCATTGTTTGTGTTTATGCAAAGTCAGCGAAAATGACATGAAAATGCAGCATAAGCTGTAAATGTAAATGGGAATGGAGACGGGATTCAGATTGAGAAATGGGAACTGAGGAAGCGGCGCAACATCCGCAAGTTAAAGATTTTCGGAAATTGTGGAAAATGATTTTGTTATTGTTTATATTTGATGGGAATGTGCGAGCGAAACCAAAAATAGCGAAGGCAGTCGAAATGCCAAAGAGCAGCGACACCAGAGCCTGGGCCACAATTTAAGTAGTCCGGCCACACTGGCACTTGGCAAGCGGCCAAATGTAGGGAAAGAGGAATGAGGAGGGGCAAACAACGCGGCGATTCGATTAATTTGTCTGGCAATTGGCGTGTAATTTGATGTGCCCACTGCTGTTGCTGTTGCAGTTGCAGCTGCAGTCAAAACAACAAAATGCCAAATTGAAATTGGCACGTCTTCTTGTTTTTTTGGTTTTTGCCTCTGCTTTCGGCTTGGCGCCAGAGCGCAGCGAAGTGCCTAATATTACGTATACAACTAATTTAGAGTGTTGGATAACTGCGGGAGAGCACTGTTACTATTCATTGAGCTATGCACCACTTGATTTAACTATATGTCTGTGTAGAGAAAGTTATATAACAATGATTCGCTGTTCTGTTGTAACTGCTTGAATTTGGTATCCGAAAAGCTTAAATAGCTCCAATCATATATATAATATTATATAAAAACCTGGGGTTTCTATTGCCAGTGTTGTAAATAGAAATATTAAAGAAAACTCATCTTTACTTCAGAAATGAATTTATTTGTATTTTTATAAATGATTAATGATAATCTTAATTACCATTATTTTGATCATTTTTATTATTAACATACATTTATAGGGTACTAAAGCTTCGGTTTAAGTAGCACGTTTTCATTGTCTTTGACACATTTTTTGTGTGTTGAAAAGCGATACGAAAACTTTGTTTATCACGTGATTTGGACGCTCAACTAGCAGAGCGCAAACGTGCCGCAACTGCAAATGAAATGATATGTTTGTGCATAAAATCAAAATCAAATTTAAATTGAAATTGAAAAAAAAAACAAAAAAGAAAAACCAACACGAAAAAAGATGACATCATTGTTTGTTTCTTTTTGCGTCGGTTGGGCAGAGCTTGAACTTTAATAAACTTTGCACTGTTTTTTTTTTTTCTGTTTAATTTTTCCTTCTGTTTTGTGCGGGTCTATTTGCTTTCTTACTCATTCATCACGCTGTGCTGTGCTGCTTTTTGCGGCTTAGCCCGATTTGACATTGTCTATTTGGCACTTGTGACGTCAGCAAAATGGCTGTGGCCAGGTTTTAATTGCTCGCAAGCGTGCGCAGCACGTAAATATTGATAGTAACAATACCCCTAAGCTCCAATTCTAACGATCTGCGCTGACGTTTCGAAATTGGGTTGTCCCTGATAATAGTTAAGGGCGAGAGAGATTAGCGAAAGGTTACTCTAGATTAGAAAATACATATTTTTTAATGCTTTCAGTTCTTTAGCTTGGGCAAACTATATTCATAATGTAAATGCATAAAATGACATAAATTAAAAAAATAAAATATAACAATATTATATTATATCTTCTACAAAAATAACTCAACAAAAAGCCAATAAATTTTACCGTAACATATTTAGGGGGTTTGCCTGCGTACTAATTTAATTATCGATTTTGAATGCGTACACAAAATATTCAGTTAAATTAGCTATATTCGCCTCTGTTTATCTTGTTGTAAAGAAAATAACACAATCAAAGCCCATAAACGATTATCGCAAATGCATTAGGGATACGACCGCATTGCTGAAATAACATTGCTTTTTTATGTGGGTACAAAAAAAAAACAATTTATAATAATTATTTGCTAAAAAAAGGCTTTTTTTCGTTTTGATAATGTTCATTATTCTCGACCGATTAAATGTGTTAATGTATTTGTTTTAGTTATTGAGTAACGTTTCGTTTTTGTTGTTTTCGTTTTTATCAAATGCGCTGCACAAAGCCATTGACCGTTGTCCGCAATGACATTGGCAATACACACAAGCTAAATGCACATATATGCATATATATATATATATATACATATATATACATGTATACATATATATACTTTATTGGCATTAACTGAAAGAAAGAGAACAAAAGTCACGCCATGAGTCATTGCACTCGATGTGGGGTCGTCCAGGCTGTGACTTTTACTTTTTTTTTTCTTTTTTGTTTTGTTCGGTTTTTCTCACATTTCGGGGGCGATATGGACGCAACCGATAAAGGGCGAATCCACTTGGATCCTACAAGGGCGGCCGCCGGTTAAGAAACTTTCGCATTTCGTCCTTGTGTCGGGCAACTGAGCCCGGCGCAGAGAACAAAACGGTAGAACAATATAAAATATCATCATTCAGTGCAAGCAGGCGGTGTGTTTTATTATTGTCGCATCGACTTTAATTATTTTGCAGGCCCCAAGCAAATCCATCCATATAAATACAGTTTCAACAATGGCAATAATCATTTAAGTACACTTTTTTACGATCTCGTGCGTTGATATGTTTTTCTCTTCACTCAACGCGGCATCAGCTTTAGTCGTAAATAATATCATTAAGTTATTTTTAAAATAAAGCACGCGTAATGCACAAGCTTTCTGTTTTATCAACATGCGTTAAGTTCTGAAAATCTGTGGAAAATACATTTAAATAGCGCAATTTAAGATCTGTCCCAGCAAATAGATACCATAAATTCTGTAAATGTGAAACATCAATAAAAAACCGAAGTGAAAGCTGTCGTATCAACGTTGAAATATAAGTTTATATTATATTCATAAAGACTCGTTCACTTTATGATAACAAAAAAATGTATCTTGGCAATATTTGTCCAAAGTACCATCAAATATAATTAGTAAGTAAGCAAGCATGCCTTTTTAACAAAATATTTTATTTTCAATAATGCACATACCTTAAATGTAGAACCAATCTAAAGGACAAATCATGATCAAAATGCCATCAAACATGAAACATCGGTTAAGTTTTAACAAAGTTGTGGGAGTTAGAAATATGGAAGTTGAGGATCCGAAAGCTTTAAATGTAAAAATTGTTGGCAATTTTGAGATGATTTTTGACCAAAAATTTGACCCCCTCAGAATCACTTTTAATAAGCACTATCGATTAAAAGTATATATTCGCCATTCTAATTTTTAAAAAAAATTTTTTAATTTAGTAAATTATGTGGTCCCCCATGATTATTTTTGAAAAAATTCGAAAAATTTTCATTTTCAAAGATGCACATATTTTTAATGTAGCTCCAATCTATAGGACAAAACATGATCAAAATGCCATCAAACATGAAAATCGGTTCAGTTTTAACAAAGTTTTTGCAGTTTGAAAAATTGAGTCTATTACAGATGTCAGTATGCATTATCAGATGTCGAGTATTCATTATTTCACGTATTTACCTTCATACGGACAGACAGACATACGAACAGCTTTGCAAAAGATTTTTTTTTATATCAGAACTAACTGAAGCAACAAATGGTTAAGATAACAAGCTTTTAATTTAGACTAACATGTTAAAGTTTGACATGAATTTAACAAATATGGCATAATAAAAGTAAATGTTATTAATGTAATTTAATTAATATGTAGCCTATTTTTTACATATACGATCCCAACTATACCACAACAAATCAGTTCTGGTATTCCTCCTATAGCGCGGCTCCATTCATAAAAAATGTACTTTGTACATTGACTCAGTGACGCCTCCTTGGCCAATTAGTAACCATGGAATGTGCTGGTAACCTTTGACTTGCCAAAATAGTTGGCTAGTTGCTGAGTGAAGTAAAACACAAAAATTTTCCCACATTAGACCTGACTCATTTCTGATTTTTTACGCTCATATCAATTGAAGCCATCTGATGACACATTAAATATTGCCATTTCTATAATTGAGGATTGCGTGACACCTCAACACATTAAGCATTGCGACTGCCCCCCCTCTCTCTCTCTCTCTCTCTCTCTCTTTCGCGTGTCTGAGCTCATATATATTATCGATTGATTACGAAGTCTAGAGTTCTGCATGGGCGAATACTATTCACTATTTACGGCTGACCATGATCTATAACCCATAAAACTCGCCGCTTTGGTTCAATGTACTCATTCTGAAAATGCTAATCACAGTCGAACGCCGCGCTTTAATCAAGAATATTTTACTATTATCGGTCTGCCAATTGTCAAAAGTCCTTGAAAGGTTTTTTTTTCAGTTTAATGTTTTGTGATTTGTGAAAAACCAGTTGTCAGCTTTTTTTTTGCAGCCCGAAACATTTGCTCAAGGTGATCGCGAATCTGGACGAGCGGATTGTTCTTAACTGAGAACTGAGTTTTAGGCTCTTTTTAAAAGTGCTCTAAAATGTTTGAAAGATATTTTTCTCTTTTGATTAAAGTATTTAAATTAAACTCTAAGTAATTGTTTTTAATGTCTCAAGTTGTTTTTTGTTTTTATGTAATCGAATGTGGTTGAATCGTGTTTTTTTTCTAGCTTTTTTTTTGCCAGTGTTGCATAATTAAAAGCGACTCGAACAATGCTTTAATATGCAATTTGTTTGGTCACTCAATAATTAAGGAAATACGTACATGTATTTATTTCCAGCTGCTCCACTGACATGTTAAACCATTTGAAATCGAAATTGACAGACCGTTGCAGAAAAGGCTAGCGGAGCAGTTGGGGGGAATTTGCGACGTACGACCACTCAATTATTTTAATGATTCAAACGAATTATCAGACTCGCTTGTTTTATACCTGCGTTGCGTTCGTTGCGCCAACTCTTTGATATATCTCACTAAGTTTTATCTTTTTAATTATTTTTTTTTTTTTTGGTAATTTTTTTTCACTTATTTTTTATGCGAAAAGTTTGACAATTTAATTGCGCATTTGACATTGTGATTAAATGGGGGCTCTTTTATTTTTCCCGACGTTGCCAAAAGTTTGCGGTATGTAGGAAGTTTTATTATCTGTTTTATTGACCTCAATCCGCACAAGGTCAAATGAAAAAACCGCATTTTTATTTGACCTGCCAATAAAATATAAAAAAAACACACAATTCGCATCCCAAATCGCGTGATGTGTTTTAAATTGATGGCTTTGGTTTTTAATAGGTGAGGAAATTAAATTTTTTTAAATATTATTAATTGAAATAATTGCAATCCTAACCTTCAAATTATTTATAAGATTTTTTAAGATAAGTTCAATTTTGAATGAAATATTTAAAGATATCACTTAAGTGTAACCTTTATTATAATTCTACCCTTAATTTCTTTCAGTGCATCTGGAACAAGTGCAGTTGCGATTGATAATAAAATCGAACAGGCAATGGTAAGTGCATTTATCGCAATACAAATCGAACTATGAATAAAACCGCAAATCCTTGTCTGAAAATGTCTTTGCCCCGTTGATAAGCACAAGAACAAAAAAAAGAACATAAGCGAAAATTAAATAAATAATCTTTAATGTATAAGCTGTTTGTGTATTGCTTATCAAATTTGTTGACGCGTACTTTTGGCCGTGAAACTTGACTTGTTGTTTTTGTCAATCGAATAAAAATTAAACAAAGAAGCAACGATTAACCGTAGTTTGATCTAAATTCTTCAAAATGTGCACTTGTCTGCGTCTGATGCACTTCAGCAAAGCAATTGAGACACTAAAAAATATGGTTAAACACTTGAGTTTGGCCAAAGACCTCTAGAAGTGGGCCCCTTTCGGTGAGCTTCCCATCGCTTGCAAATTTACTTCAATTGAATTGAATTCTTTTTTTTTCGTAAATATCAATGTACAAGTACGCGGCTATTTTTAGACCCAATTAAAAAGCCAGCAGCCGCAACTGAATGCCAAGAGATGACAATTGATTATTATTATTTTCTGTTTGCAAACTCTTTGTTAAAATGCCCCCCTCTCTCTCTCTCTGGCAGCAGTTGTCGTGTTGCTTTTAATTGAACTGCGTGGCGAGTACTCTCGTGGGCGGCTTTTGATTGAACTGAACTCCCCAGCTGAGATATGATTGGGTGTACATATATGTATATATATAAATATGTGAATATGGGCCTTGATTGCTATGCTGTTATTCTTGAAATGACAGAATGGTCGCGTTTACATTGAGTAAACGCTTAATCCACAGTTAAAGCCTTGACAACACACTTCAGCATTCATAAAAGGGCCTTGGGTGCCGTTGTGAATGGGATTCTTTTGATGATGCTAGATTATATAACCAAATTGAGATTCATTTATGTACTGTTTGCAGGAAATCGTGGACAACTGTTCAACACTCTCAGAGATTATGGCTGTTAACTAATACTGGTCATAAAATGTCACAATTTAACTTAATTTCTTTAATAGCTTTGTTTTTTAACAGTTTGTGTTTATTTTTAAATGTCATTCACACTGTTCCTTACGTAGATTAACATTAACTGTGAATTAATTAACAGAATGAGTCACTTGACATAAAGACATTTCACATATTTTCTAAATACAATATGACCTTAATAACAATATTAATCGATATATTAAAAAAAGAAATGATTAACATGTTATCGATTAATCTGCATAAGTTTCTCTCATTTAAATCAAAGAAATATTTGATCCCATTCAAAAATACACTTGCAACAAACAAAATTCCAGAAACACAAACTTCATTCATTCGCATTCGTTTGTTATCGCGGTATTTTTATGGCATTAAAGTCATAAATCATCAGAAAGTTGATAGGCGATAAATCGTTAATAAGTACAAATTGAGTTAATTGGGAAACAGCCCCATTAAACACTCAGCTTATCTTAAACTGATTCCATATGAATTCTATCACAATCCAAACTGCTTCAAAGTATATATAATATTTTCGATATGAAGATGTTTGAATTTGTAGAGTATCTGCTGTTCGCTGTTTAAATATTTATTTGTCTGACGGATCTGCCTGACACATTTTGGTTCTACTTGTTGCATGCAGTTTCAGCTGGTTGCGGTTGCAGCAACAGTTGCCGCTACGCCTCTCGTTTCAGTCAATCAACTTTTCCTTTTGAAATCAAATCTATAACGCTCCAGAGAGCATATAGAAGAAGAAGAAGCAGCACACAGACGTTGACCATTGTTGGTCAATTGGGTCAATTCAATTGCTGTCCGCACTTTCTTCAGGCCAAACAAAAAAAAATGAAGCAGAAAAAGCGCAATCAAAAGAAAAGCCGATAAAACCCAAAGCTGATTCTGTGCGTTGTTGTTTGCCTTTCCATTTGGCTGAGAAGTTTCTTTCGTATGTGAAAGTATATTTTTATTTATTTCACTTTTCTTTCGCTGTTTTGGTTTTCTTCATTTTTTGGTATGCAACAGGATTTGTGCGTGCGGCAGCTTCTTCTTATTGTTGTGATTGTTTTTGACCTTGGCAAAAAAAAAACGGGAATATAAAATCAAAATGATTTTATGTACGCGCCGTTTTATTTCATTTTATGAGCGCCCATTTCGCTTATCAGCAGTGGCTGTTGTTTACAAAATGGCAGACATTCGCCTTAGTGTGTGTGGATGTATTAATGTGTGTGTGTGTGTATGTGTGTATGTGTGTGGCTTATCGCGCAGCGGCACTCGAAAATACCATAAATTGTTTGCCAGGCCGCTGCGCAGAGCAAAAATAATAATAAACATAATAAAGCACACACACACACACACATACACACACTATAATCGCTTCAAGTACATTTCGTTATGCCCATGTTATGGCGAAAACAATTTTTTTTTTTTTAATAATTATTATAATTATATATTTCTGATCAAAGCGCACAATTCGAAAGTGAAAGTCATCGAATTATGCATCAATTTTTTTGTATTTTTTCAAATACTTTGCGTTTAGAGTGGGTTTATATTATTTTATTTGTTCGATAGGGTGTGTGCATGAGTATTTTAAAAATAGAAATGACACACTGAGTGCTTGGACAGGTGCAAAAACAAAAATTACATTTAATGAGCTTTTTTTGTTTTTTTTTTTTGGTGGTAACATTTGTAGATAAGCCTAAAATACACAAACAATAGTAGAAACCGTATACATTTTGTTATAAAAGCAAAATATGTTTAGAACGTTTGATAAGCACACCCGGATTAGGTAAACTGGTTGGTCTGATTAGATTATCAAAACGTATTTGGCTATAAACTATGTTCATTCAAAATGATTGAAATTGAGTTCAATCTTTTACTTTTTTTTAATCTACTTATTATATACTTGTTGATATTTTTCATCTATTTTTTATGTTCTACATGTTTTACTCAAAGAAAAACTCATTTATAAATCACGCACAAATTAAAAATATTTCGTTATTTAAATATGACAGTTTTCCTGTTTTACAAATTCAGGAACAGGCAAACGAGAAGAGCACACAATGCAGGCACACGCCCTTCACGCGATCGGAAGTCTGTCGCTGGCTTCCTTAAACAATGCTTTCTTTATTCACATTTTTCATATATATAGTATACATTGCTTTATTTAAATTCTTTATACTTATCAATCAAAAGTTAAAGCCGTGAATGACGTCACTTTTTTGCGCATTTAAAAAGAGTTTGCATTTATTTTTCATTTCGTTTTTGGCAAGCAAATTCGACTTAGGGCTGTCATTATTGTGTAAACCTATAGTACAGAAATATCAGCAGCTGCGATAAGAACAGGCACAGACAATGAAAACAAACTCGAGCACAGCTATCACGATTTCTGTGTTTCTTATATATTTCTATATGTGGCGCCCACTCACACGTTCCAGTTTTCTATGCTAATCTCGTGCGTCCATTGCGCGTAAATGCTTCGAAAGACAGCATTAATCTCTTGAAGGAACGAAAACATATTTCAATCAAAACAAAGCAAATCAAAACAATGTCTAGGCGCCAGTTGGCTGCCGTTTCAATGATTAAATATCATATTTTTAATTATATTTATTTTATTGATAACGTTTTTAGGTTAGACTAATATTTAATAATTGATTAACAACCCTGTTTATCAGTACTAATAAAAACTGTCTGAAGCTCTTTGATAAGTTTTATACTGAGAAATGGGCAATCGAAGAGGAACCTATTTGAAGATAATCAATAAATTATAAGCAACACAACCAAATTCGCTATAGTATAGTATATATACTAAATAGATAATCAAGAAATTCTAAAGCATACTTTTACGCTGTTATTCCATATTCCATAACGATTTCAATACTATTGATCGAAAAATTTTTTAACAAATTAAATTAAAACAATTTATATTGAATATGTTATATTCCAAATTTTATTAATATTTTATGAAGAATCGATAGCAAAAATCGATAGCACAAACTATAAAAGAAAAACCATCAATGTAATGAAAGTATAGAGTCTAAGATGAAAGCAACTATCAATCGATTACTAAAATTGATAAATTTTTGATGCAGAATCTTTCTAAAGAAAAAGTCAAACAGGTTTAGTAAAATAGTGAACGTAAGAAATTAAAGAATAGATGTTTTTGTGGATTGAGGCTATTAAATAAAATCTGTCAAGTTAAATTAATATGAAATCAACGAAAACTATTTATAAATGAAATGAAAAGTCAAATCAATTTAATCCAAGATTTTAAACAATATTCTTTATTGGAATTCGGAACGTAGGAACCTTATCAATTTTTTTAAACTTAAGTACGCGGCAAATGATAATTAACGAATTTGCTCAATAGTTGACAAGAGGAAAACAAGAAAACACGTTTAATACATAAGGAAACAAGTTGAAAACAACAAGATAAGAGAGCGAAGCGAACGATAATGCAACTAAATGACTTAATGACATTTATGGTGTTAATTTTTCATAGCTCATAAGCCTATTTTGACTGGCCAGACGACGGGGGCGGGGGCTAGAAGGTGACAACCGGTATGTGGGTATTACTTTCAGCTCGAATGAAAACCAAGAAGGCAACAATAACAAAACAATCCGAACAGAATAAGAGCAACATTATAAGAAAGAAACAGATAAGATAAAAAACAAGTTGGCCAGGTCGAGAGTACTAGTTGGTTTCTTTTTTTTTTTGTTTTTTTGTTATATACATACTATATATTTATTTTTAGTATTTTTTTCTTTTACCAAACTCTGTTTGTGCAAGTGCTGGTTGAAGTTTAAAAGTGAAAAACAAGAATTGAAGAACAGACCCGAGAAACAGCACAAATGATTATTGTTATTGCTAAATGCTTTTTATGCTTTTTCATAAAAGACAATAACAAACGAGGCGCGCTTACATAACAGAAATAGAAACAGAAACAGACAAACTAAAATATTTCACATAACAACTGGCAATGATATTTCAGTGTTTTCCCAGACTCGATGGAAAGCCCAACAGTTGTCTTGCAGAGTATCTTGTTGTTTGCTTTGTGGCACGCGTATTGCGCATCTCTTTCCATGCGGAATTACCGCTTAATATGCTCTGCCACAAACATTTATCTGTTTTCTATCTATCTTTTTTTTGTGCTATCTGTTTCTAATGCTCAATATCTGTATCTGTATCTGCTCTAATTGCACTTTGACTCGGCTGACGTCAAACGTCAGCTCAGTCAGCTACGCTCCGGTTTATGGCTCCGACTATAGTCGAATACCGCTAATTAGCTGTGGCACGAGCTTTGCCGCTGCGTGTTTATCGTTTGATCTGTCGAATGTATTGAGAAAAATTGCAAAAACTGGCAGCCATAATAAAAGCTGTAAAAGCGGTAAATTGCAATGTGTAGGATTCTAAAGTACTTAAAAATTTACTCGTTTTTTAGTTTTTCCTTTCTGAGGCGGAGAAGTATAATACGTATAATTCTATTTTCATTTTGAGAACCTATATTTCCGATCGTGGCTTAAATTTAAAACATTCACATTTTGCCAATCTATAGTTCAACTTAGCGTGACTGTCGCAGTTCAATTAAAGCTCACGTCACGATCTCTAATTAATCGTTAATATATAAACAATTAGAGAGCAGCGGACTTTGTTGCTGGGCTGCTGACGTCATTGGCTTTGATTCAAATTGCGTCACAATAGACAAAACTGCAAGTTTGTGTTTCAGATGCTGCTTGTAACAACTATTATGTAGCAAGTTGTTTTTTTGTCTCTTTTCAAGATGAAAAGTTCACGTTCTAGCATAAGTTCTACTGAAATCGGACATTTGATGCTGCTGCAATCGTTGTTGCTGTTGTTGTTTTATTGGAGGTCGGCGACTTTCAATTCACTTGAAATGTAAACCAAATGTTAGGCGGGGGAAAATTGTGAATGTGCTTATGAATTGTGAATGTGTGAACGTGAATGTTTGGCATACAATTTCACAACAACTTCGGCCTGATGAGCTCACCTGTAACAGCAACAGCAGCAACAGCAACAACAACTGTGACTCAGTCATGCCACAATTTCCCAGAAAAACACGCCACAAACTGCCGTGAATTTTGTTGCAATTAGCATTAGCATTAGCTTTAGCTGCTCTGCTGCATGCATACATTTGCATGACCAACTTGTGGCAAATTGTTGCAAACCGAGGCAAATGTAGAAGGCGACGACATGCCAATAAATGTTGTTGTCTGTGCCGCGTGCCAAGAACAAAAGGAAATGCAAGGAATGTTCAAAATGCAGAATGCTCGACAAAGGGATACCTTAGGCAGCTGTAATGAAGGGAAGTCAAATTTGGAATGGTAAAGGAAAGGAAAAGAAATTGTTATAATATTATATGTTATATTATTGATGGATTAGTTATTGAAAATTTTCAATAAACAAGAAGTAGTAAAGTTAGTTTAGAGAAAATATTTCTTTCTGCCTGTTACATGCTGTGGCAGAATTATATCATACCCTTTGAACACACATTCAACACTGCAGGGTATATTACTAAGAACTATACTAAATTTTCTGGGAAACATTTTCTTTATTCAAGTTCTTTCGTTTCGTCTAGAATTTTCATTTCACATTCAAGGTCAAATTGTGATTTTAAGTGTTTGTGTGTGTTGCCAAAATGCAGTCCACACACGCACACACTCGTAAAACGTGTTGGACAACACTCAAACAGACATAACACTTACGATGTAGTATAAACGAATACCAACTGGCCTAGAGACAAACGCCTGTCGTTAGCCTTAGATGCAGTCGCTGAGCGCCACTTTTAAGTGGGTCAGTTTTATCGCTCGCTATTCGCAGTGTGTGTTTTTGTTATTTGTTTCTGCTTGCAACTCACTTGCATTCAAATTGATTCGATGCTTCGTTTTTGTTGCTAAGCGCGCTCAATTGCAATTATGCAGCGGTCGTATGGCAAAAGTGTGCTGTGTTGATATTCCTCTTGCCTTATCCTAAGTAAAGTAGTTGCGGTTGTATAGGCAAAAGTGTGACTGTTGAGCTTGGTTTTTGGATAGCAAAAAAGTATACGACTGTATGGGTAAAGTGTGCCCTGTGCGATACTCGCAAAAAATCATTATCTAATTGAAGCGGCTGTCGTCGTATGAGACAAAGTGCTCATGTGCGACATTCCCAGTAAATTCTTCACTAGCATTCGTAACTGCGGTCGTTTGGACAAAGTGTGTTCTGTGCGACAGCAGCCGCACGTCTTTGACTAGTTATAATAACTGCGGTCGTATGCAAAGTCACATTGCGGTCGTATCTGCAAAAGTGTGCTCTTACATTTGTGCAACAGTCAAAGTAACTGCGCTCGTATGTGTCAAAGTACTCTATATACGACGCTCACGATAAAAAGCTGAACGTCCTTGACTAACTAAAAACAACGTATAATACTCGCATATCTGCACACAGTCTGCTTAGCTAATCAAACATTCGTATATCAACACTCAAAGCCCTTGGGGGCGTTGGTGACGAGACTTATCAATGGTGTGTACTTTGGTTTTTATTGTGACTTCTTATCGTTTTTGCCTACTAGCAAATGAGTCTTTTTTTCTTACATAAGAGACACACATACTTGACATTTCACTCAATTACGCACAGCTGCCTTTGCTTTTTACGCCAAGCACACAAAATTAATTAGACATCTTTAGCGACAGAACAAGGCAATTGCTCTTTTATCTCACACTTGGCCGGTTTCCTGCTGCCTAAATATTGACATATGCGGAACTGGGCGCAATAAATAAATTCAATTTGATTTATTCATTTAGCCGCAAAACAATTTGTGCCAGTTTTTAGCGCACATTTGAGTAAAATTTTATTTGCCTAAATTAAATAAAGAGCACAAACAACAAAAACCGGCTTTAACACAGCGAAGTCACACTTTAAAATAACTAAAATAAATTTTTTTAATAATTTATGCTTTCTGATTATACTTTGTTTATTCGTTGCGTCGTAAACAATCAACAGATTTATGCAAATTAAACATCAACAAACACAAATTTGGCGCATTTGAATGAATTTTCACCCTGTCGATATGGCGCCTGCATACAAATTAATGTTAAGCAGACAGATTTACGTGGTCACAAACATAAGGAATTTTAAATGCTCTTTGATTTTTTATCAATTTTAAATATTGTTATTAGTTAAAAGGCACTAAATATAAATTAATAATAAAAAAAAAATGTCCTTTAGTATATGTATTAAAAATGTGTTTTAAAATAAAGAGGAAAAAGATAAAAATTGAAAAACGCAAACGCAAATTTAAATTTACTAGCACGTGTAAAAGTAATTTTGACACATTTTTAAGATTCCAACCAAATTCCAAATGACGCCCAATTTTTTTAATTTCAAAGAAAGTTGTGCTTGTTTTTGTTGCATTTTAAATTAATTTATTGCTTTTAAAATTTCGTTTTCATTAATTTATTTCGTAATTTCAACGTTCGCATTCTTTAAGAAAACATAAATTCGAAACTATTATCGGCTATCTTAGGCGCTCCCTATATTTCGTATAATATATAATAGGCTGCAGACACACAAATAATCGTGTGGCCAAGCTGAAATAGTCGCTATTCAGCATTATTAATGTGACCCTGTCGCATTTGCACAGCGAGAAGAGGCAGACTGAATTGATGTTCACCTCTGAACTGAACCGTTTATTAAGTTTGATATATTGACACAATGACCTTTGGGCTATATAGACGCGAGCAAACAATGAACTTTGTCGGATATCTTCCGTAATGATTAAATTGCTTTCCATTTAGAGTTCTAAACGAGCTGCAATCAGGAAGTAATTGAAAAGGCAACGCAACTAATCACTGATTAATTCACATCTCGCAAATGAACAACAAATGCAAATGACCTTTTAAAGTATTTTCAACTTGAACCAGATATGCCTTGCTGAGGTCTGCTTCTGTTAGAAATTTAAACTAGCCAAAACTCAAGTGAAGTGGGCGTGGCCAGCTATCTGTGGGCTTGGCAGCGGCTGTTAGGCCTCAAAGTTGACAAATTTCTCTGCATGTTGTGTTTCAAATCACAACAATTCAGTTGAACACGCCGCTCAACACACACACACACACACACACCGCACAACAACACACGCCTGTGCCACTTAACAACAACTAGAAATGCCAATCAGCTGCCAAACTGTCAACCTGCACTTGATATACCCCCAAAACAAGTACAACAACAAAAACAACTACAACAAATTTACAACAAAAGCTTTTCCACACTTGGCCAAAAATTGAATTTATTTATTATACCCTGTAGCCATGGCTAAAGTTACTAAACTGGGTATAATAAATATATGTACGCAAATATAAAAATCTTCATAAAATATATATACTATATATCCATCCTAGGATAACTCCCAGTCGATTACTTTTGACTAGCTCACATTCATACTTATTGACTTGTCATAATATATTGTTCAGCGTTTTGTTGGTTGCCAAGCGCTCGACAACAATTGTTGCTGTTTAAAAAGATATTATAAATATAGATATATAATTGTATATGTAATATTGAAAACTGACAAAAACAGTTGCTGACCTAATTATCGTTTTGGCATTCGCCGCACAAACAAAGCAAGCAAAATATAAAAAAATCACCTCAAAACAAAATTGCTAAAAATAATTCCACAAAAAAGTGAAAAATATTCATAATTGAGAATAGACAATAATTTATGTTTGTTGTCAAATATATAATATTCTCTAATAAAGCATTTTCTTGTGATTTATTATTAAAGCAAAGTAGAAAAAACTTTAAAAAAATATTTAAAAAATAAAAGTAAATTAGATAACTTTAGATATGGCATAATATCTAACTAACCATATATAATAAAATAATAAAACAATTAAATAAGTCAAAATTTTTACTACTCCCTACAAAATGTTTACTACTCTTCCATATAGCAATTACTTTGAACCAAAGCGTTTTCCACATTGCTTATTGATAAGGTTTCATTACTGATGGACTTTATAACAATTTTCCTGTATAGTCGACACTTGGCATTTAAAAACTATTATTTAGATTCTTAATATAACCTTGATAAGCTGACATTACTGATAGACACCCACCTAATGGCAATTATCTATAGAGTATTTATGCCAGACATTATAAAGCCTCTTTGTATATGAGTATATGTGTATATATATATAATAATCGTCGTATTATTCAAGTGCGTTTCATTCGAGTCAACAACAAATTGAAATGCGTTCATCGAGTCAACTTTATTGACTTGTGAACCAGTTGAACAAGTTGCGAGTTGCTGCGGGTTGCTGCGAGTCGTGAGCTGCTGCTGCGTGTGCGTGGCATGTGTCTGGCGACTTTTTGGCCGAGACAGCGGCGCGAGACTCTGGCGACACACCTACCTGAGTAACTTCGTCACTAAGTTTCGGGCCATATTTACTTTAAATTTGGCCATGATCGCAGACGCCAACACGCAAAACGCGTTTTCGCCGCAGCCTTTTTTGCATACGAACCGAGCCGAGCCGAACCGCACCGATCGATATCTGAGCAACGTTTAAAATTAGATGATTTTGCAATACAATGATTAATTTTTTATTGTTTTTTTTATATATTTTCTTTATTTAAACGAGCTAATTTTATTTTCACGTGCCAGATTTTGTGGCCGTTTGTTGTGTAGGCCTTATTTCAAATCTGGCACCAATACGCCAATTGAGCATTTGGAAAATTGTGGCCCCCAGACAGCGCGCTGTCACATAGACAGTGGAAAGTTTTTTCTTTGCATTAGGCCAAAACAAAACAACAATAAATACACGGGGCCATAAAGAGACTTCTATAAAGCGAACAACGCGTCGTTTTGTTTCCGCATTTTATATTTAAGCCAAAGAAAAATTAAATAAAACATTTTTGCCACGTTCAATTTGCCTGATGGGCCATTTTATAATCAAACATTAGGAGGAAATTAATTAAAATCAAAAGAAACGTTGAAAAACAAAATATACATATTTTGTTTTGGCCCCTATTTTGTCATTCGTTGTTGACAGTTTTATGTATTTCTTCTAAGAAAAATGTATATAAAACGATTATTTTGTTTATTTATTAATGACATTTCTTCACTCTCTTCTCTTTGCAGGTAAGCAAAACATATCAAAACATAATTTAAAACAGAGAAGATGCAAAAAAAGCGAACAAAAATGAAAACAAATAATGTATTTGCGCTTTAGGAACGTAAGTCAATTAGTTTATTAGCGAGCCCAGCTGTTGATGTCTACATCGAATTGAAACTTTTCCACAGTGCTCAATAAATATCAATAAAAGATGAGAGAAACACACAAAACGTAATATTCCATAGAAGAAATCAATTGATCAATGGGGGGGAAATATGATCAACTGTTTTGAGCAATTAAGGGGTAAAGGGAAGTCGAAAAACTTTTGACAATTGCCAAAAATAGCCAACCGAAGTCGTAATAAAGGAACGAATAACAGAACTGGGGGAATAGCCAGAAAAACAAAATAATTCGAATCATTCACATTAAGAGCAAGATATGTATTGTGTTTATATACATATATGTTATACCCATATATCATTAGAATAGAGTGCAAAACAACAAAAGGCAACATATTAAATTATTGTGCTTTTTTATATGGTGTTTTGTTTGGGCTTCTTCTGCCTTCTATGGTTGCCCTTGAATAATTCATGATAAAAAAAAAATTGAGTTTTGCTTATTTTGTTTGTTTTGCTTTTCGTATTTCGTTTTTGATGAGGCATCCGTTTAAATTTTCATTAATTTTCTGCGTGTGCTCCGTGTTATTCTCTTCTTTTTTTTGTCTTTTCCAATCCTCTTTGTGCCGCTTATTTGTTTACGAACTATTTGCTGATATGCATAGCCAAAGTAAATTAGAGAAAAAGTGTGTAAGAAGTGAGAAAGAGTCGGACAGTGTTGTAATATGATAAACAGAAATGGTGCTTGTTATTGTCCAACTAAAAAAAAAACAAAAAATTTAAAAAACAACTTTGATAAGATATGAAAACTGTCGTTACTTAAACTTTATTTTATATACAATGAACTAAAAAAAAACATTTAGCATGACACTATATATATTTGTTATTACATAGAATATTGTTACTATTATGCAAAGCCAATATAATCTTTGCTTTGCTTAAGTTTATTAGCTTATTTTATTGCAGCATAAACGCATTTCTCAACGCAATTCACACTCAATTTTTTTCAAACAAGCAAAGAGCTCTCTGAAATATTAGGCCATATAAGGCACCTAAAACTGTCTGTTGGCCTGTTTAGGTGAGGCAACCGTTCAACGGCTGTCGCTCGAGCAAATTTAAACGCACTCAAATAATAAAAACTGAAATGAAATGAAAGCCAAAATGCAATTAAGTCGGCTGCAGTTGCAGCAAATGCTGGCCACAGACACACAAAATCGTTTTACGATGCGGATTAGCATTTGGCCAGGTAGACAGGTACTCAGGAGGCCAAGTAGCCAGACAAGAGACCTGCACTAATTGCATTTGAATGCGCAAATTAGTTGGTCAAAATGGCAAACAGCTCGGTCTTAGGCGACGCGACGCACATCGTCGCGCCATGCCACGCCTTGCCGAGCCACGTGTGGCAATTAACTTTTTCAAGTGTGTGTCCCAAAACGTGGACAATTCGTTGACGCATTTGTTATCGAACGCACTACCCTTTCATGGCGAGGCCACAAGCATCATAAAAATCATAAAAATAGCAAAACATAATAATTCTCATACCCTGGCATTGGCTCGTATGAGCAGATGATACAACTTTGTTGTAGAGCGAAATTTAAGGGAATAATAATCTGAATACATTTATGCAACTATCTTGTCAAGAATGATACTATCTATTTATCTACTTAGTTTTAAAGTCATTTTCCATATATGTAACTATAGCCATATTCAATCGAAATATAACTTGTTGTCTACAAATATTTTATAAATTAATCCTTCCAATTTAATGTTAACATTTAGTTCCGATTTCCATATATTTTTGTATATTTTAGTATATATAATGTGTGCGAAAGGGTATTTCATCTGCGACATGTGAACGCTAATGTTTTCGTCTCGTTTTTATTGCTCGCACATTTACCACTTACTGCGCATCCTTTTCAAAAAATATTTTGTTTTTATTTTTTTTGTGTGGTTGGTTTTATTTTTACGCTTGACGCAGCGGTTGAACAAACTTTTCCCATTGACCTGAATTTCGCGATTTTGTAAATAAAGAAAAACGTGAAGAAACTAATCTTGCCGCACAAGCGAATGTTTATTCTGCATTATTCTAAATATTCTGTGATTATATTCGATATCTTTGCGCATTATCCTTGTACCCATTCTAAAATGTCGCTTAATTAGTTGTTGATTTGCGAAATTTGACAAGTTTTGGGTTAAGGTCGCCGCCGCAACTAGAAAATTTTTAATTGACAATTTAGAAAATTGAAAATTGAAAATCAGCAGATGTGCGTGTCATTTTCAATACTCGATTTCCCTTTAAAATGTGCCGCCCAAAAAGCAAAAAATTTGAAACCGATGAGTAATGATTCTTATTTTATTTGCGGATCAACCCAATTTAGAACTGTCAATGTGTTTAGCGAATATCTTTATCTGCTATATAGCATATATATTGTACAGTCTTGTGCACCACATGTTGAGCTGTCCAATATCTTGCCCTATTTATATGTGTATATATGCTATATGGCTGACCAAAATAGTTTTAAAAGCAATTTTCATGTCAGGTTCTTATTAATTTGCTCTCTTCTCTTGGCACGCTTTTAACATTTGCGAAAGCAAAAGTTTTTCTTTCCTTCTTGTGCGTCATGTGGGTGGCACATCGAATTGTCAATATATTATATAGTTATATATTTATTATATACGGGCACAACATGCAATTTAATTGCGATTCGTAGAATACTCGCGATTTCATCGAAATTAATTGGTCACTTGGTTTTGGGCTAAATAAACATGTGTACAGAAATTAATCAAATTGCAAAGCAGAGATCACTAATTGACATGACAATTTTACATTTGATAGAATTTTATGTGCCAGTGGAAAAGTTCTAAAGATTATTCTAATAAAGATTAGCTTCTATTCCGTATAAACTGCATAGAAAGATTCCCACAGATTAATCTCGAGGAATATTATAACTGTATTGTGCATAACATTTCTAGGAACCACATCAAGGAATTATAAATCGAATAAGGTTCTAGAAACAAATTAAGAAACTTAAAAGGTCAGAAAATGACAGGTCATAAAAACAAAATGAAAACTAAATATACTATAGCTTTCGCAGAAATCAACTTCCAATAACGATTTCACCTAATAACCCAAAAACATATTATAAAATTGCTTTACGTCATTTCTTTCATTGCTATCACTATTCAGTTAGGTTCTCAAAAGTTTAGGGGCTGTTCAAACCGAAATGTCTCCCATTGAGCTCGTTTAGCGTTTAATTGCTATTTCCTTTGATTGCCCCAAGCAGAACAGATGCAATTGTCCATTGCAGATGCACTCTTACGTGTATAAATTTGCAGTTGTTTCTTGATAAGGCTTTTGATAGTGCTTTGTTTGCGCTTAGGCGCCACGTGCCAAGCCGCAAATATGTGTATAGAAGTGTATTACAGTTATTTTAGCTGTAGTTGGGAGACTATTTGAAGCTGAAGCTGCTGCTGCTGCCAAATTGTTGGCATTGATCTGATCTATTTGCAAACAGCAGCGTGTACAATCCATATGCAAAGCACACTAATTTCTATGCAAATACGCTGTAGCAATTGGCAGCTGGTAGCTCTGTTTGTTTTGGCCAAATATTATGCCAGAAAAACAAATTAACAGTGAAGATACACAAAAAAGCAACAACAAAAACAAAATATATAGAAATACCTGAAGCAAGTAACTGCCTGAGCTACCTGTGATAAACACACAAATTAGCATGAGAATCATTCTCAACAAATGTGTGTGTGTGTGTATATGTATAATGCAATGTATATTTTTAGACTGGAGATTAAATAGCAAACTCCTGACTGACTCATACTCTATTTGCCAAAGTTAAATAACATCCAAAGAAAGAAAGAGTTTTACGAGACTGCAATCAAATTTTAGATAAAAATATATAATTAAATAATAAATATTAAAATTTGTATCCTTAAACAGTATAAGATAATTACAGATATAGGTAAAAATAAGAAAGATTTAAAGATATTTAGTATCTTATGGAAACAGAAACAGATACCCATACACAATTAGATACAGATACAAGTTTAAATACAAACAAAAGAGCTATAAATATAGATATAGCAACAAATAACGATACAGATTTAATATATACCAAGTGCAAATATACTTTATATAACTTTAATTTACCTGTATTGTCTTCCCGACAGTGTTTTACCTGTTTGGGCGTTTATCTGTGAGTTGCGTTCTGTGTTCAGTTCAGTTTGAGTCTGTGGTAAACAAATGTGCTAATAGCTGATGATTGTAAGCTAAACGGACTTGGGGCTTTTGTGTTTTCTATTTGCCTTTGAGTTAATCACGCGTGCCTGGTGTGAAACACGGCGCAACTGATAAGCGCAAAACCAGACAAGCAGGCTAAAAGATAAGCGGGCACAAATGAGGCGATAGTTCGTTCGACCACCCAAACGTAATGCAGGCCAACCCAACCCAACACCACCCAATTACCGAACCCCCAACTGAGAAGCTGCTCTTCTTGTTGTTACTCAAATTTGTGCTCTTCGGCGTATTTGTTTTTTGATTTGTTTTTAATGAATTTCAATTGCTGGCCATTTAGCGACGACGTCAGCAGCATGTTCCATAGTAAACCAATAAAAGAAGCACAAAACACAGCAAGAAATAACTGCATATATATGTATATTGTATATCGTAAGGCATATTTATGACTGCCCGAAACAAGTTCGAGGCAATATTCTCAGGCAACTTTTCGCTGGCTGATTACAGCGAGAGACATTTCAGCTGATAAGCAGTTGTGGCTGTCTGTTGTCCACTTGTCAGCAAAGCTGATAAGCCCCAAGGCTACTCGGCAGCAGCAGCGGCAGCTAAGGCATATTTTCGTTGGCTCCAGTTTGTCTCTTAACGGTAAAAGTTTTGATCGAATGCAAATGGCACAGCTGTCAATAAAAATGATGCTCAGCATCCGCTTTAAGTTGGCAAACATTCGATTTGAGGGGCCAAAAGAATATCTGTCTTGAAAAGGTGCTGACAGGTGCTGGCACAATATCCATAACAATCTCTCTGTGTGTATTCCCACACTCTCTCTTTCTTTCTTTCTTTCTTTATTTCTGCCCAAATCTAAAGTTTCTCTTGCTTTCGGTGGCTGCTAAAACAGAGATGAGACACTCATTTTAAAGTGATTGAAGTAAGCTGTACTTGATCTAATTTACATTATATATTAGAATAGGCTACCTCTTCTTCTTGGTAACTTTGTTTATTTTAATATATTTGAACAGCTTTGTTAAGTTTTTATTGTCTGTTTGTTGCCTTTGCCTGTCACTGATTTCTACCTAGTTTGCAAATACAACTGTTTTTTGGCCACCTCGCTGATCTGCTGCAACTGTTCGGTTAGAAAATTTCCCTCAAGTGTTATTATTATTAGCTAAAACTTATTCATAACTGAACATGTCATCTGTTGGCTTCTGTTGTTTGCTTGCGAGTCAGTCACAACAATCTGGGTAACTATAATTTATGTAAACCGTGACTCGTACTCGCACTCCACCTACGTCGTCGTCTTCCTTCAGCTGTTTATACTTGCTTAGAAGACTGCGTGTCGACATTTGCTTCTCTCTCCGCACCCCCAACAGTGCCCCTCTGGTCTGTTTTTTACAACCAGATTAGTGATCTTTATTCTTGGCATGATCTCTATGCCTCTATAGCTGACTGCTCGCGATGTTTCCCAGCGATAGGCGCAGTCTGTTGCTCAATTATCTTATCGCTCGTCAGTGTCGGGCAGTGCCGGGCAACGCGCTGCGGTGCGGTTCGGTGCAGTGTTGTGCAGTGCCCAAAGTCCATCAGCCCAGCGAGACTGCAATCCGTTAATTTCTACACGCGCCACATATGATTCAGAATTGGAATCAGCCGGAATTTGGTTTTAATTAGCCAACTGTGACTCGTACACTTAGAGAAAACTAAAGCATTGTCAAAATTCCCATAAGATCAACATTGTTAAGCTAGAAACACAGTTACTTTATATGAATATATTCGAGTACAAAATATACTAATAAATGCAAACCTACTTCTTAATTTTTCTCTGAGTGTAGAATGAAAATCAATTTTCGAACGAATTTGTTCTATGCAATTTCCCTTCCCCTTGCTCGTCTAACTAGTTTTCCTCAGTTCTATTTGCCCCTTTGTCTCCGTTTCACGCGTTGACTGCGTGCCAAATTCGTATACAAATTAAAAATAAAAGCAAATAGAAAAAACAGAAAAATATTAAAAATGTTCTGTTGTAAATTTCCACACGCTGCTGTTGACTTTTATTGCAACAATTTGTTATTGTCGTTGTTGGTTTTGTTGCTTGTGCTTTTCGTAAACATCAAATAAAAATTTCCACACGCTTTTATAATAATAATTTTTATTTGTAATCACTTTGTTAATATATGTGGGGAAGTCTCCGTGAAGCTAAACTAAAAGTATTGTAAAACTGAATATGTAATTGCTGCCGTACACACAGCACCTGAGACTCCTTTCAACTCCCACACCCCTCTGGGAGCCACCCATGTTAGTTGAATTTTAATTGCAATACGCGGCGAAGATTCTCAAATGTGTTGTTGAATATGGCGCATCATATGAATACGTATTCACTATTCGTACTTAAATATTGGCTGCCTGCCAATATAAGCAAGCATATGATGGGCGTGTTTGCTAAGTACCACAACAGTTTTATTGCTATTTGTTTTTTGTAAATCAGCTTTTCAGCTATTTCATTCACACCTGATTTTTCTCTGATTTTTCATTCAAAAAAATGCAATTGTGGCAAGCTACAATTTAACATGTAACTTTATCAATGTTGTTTTTATATTTTTCAAATTATTATATTTATAAAATTGTTAAATTGTTAATTGTTGCTCACTTTTAGCAATGTTCAGTTTCTGCACCCCTATTTTTGGGCCAATTCCCAGTGCGACAAATTGTGTTCAGATGTGGGTTTTGCTTATTCACAATTTGTATAAATGTTGATTTAATTGTTGTTTATTTGCTTTTTGCTACAATCTTTTATTAATACATATTTGTTTGTTTTGCATTTATGTTTTATTTTTGTTTTGTTTTCGTTTTATTTTCTTTTTTTGACGCTTCAACGCGGATGTTTTTTTACAATTTACAATTTGTTGCCGGCACTTTGTGCTATGGGAAAATCAGATACGTATGTATGTGTATCTGTATGTGTATTTTGTATCTGTATCTGTGTGTTTTGTTAAGCTTTGTTGGTTTGGTGTGGGTAACGTGTCTGCGGGGAGAGAGGGTAGGGCTTCTTCTGCGACATGCGCATGAAATCGATACGCTTCATATTCTCGCGCTGTGTGTTGAATTTTGAACACAGTTGTTGCTGTTGCTGTTGTTGTTGACAATTTGTTTTGCAAATTCGCAAGCCCTTGAAATTCTGTGGGCTCTCGCTTATTCGCTGTTTGTTTTCTTTTCCTCGTCCAAAGCGGAAACAAATCGTGGCGATTATATAAATGCCATTTCAATTGCGCCCAGTCAAAACAGAAACTCTCAAGAAATTCTTCTCCTCAGCATAAAACGCAATGCGCAAAAAGGTGAAAAGCCAACACCACCACCACCACCACCACGAAAGCCGCCAGCAGAAGCACCACCACGTTTTTATTTTCTTTTGCTAAAAACATCGCATGCTTGCTCAAAAGTATCTAAAACAAGCGGCATTCGCTCACTGAGCATTTTGTCTCTTATTTTTTTTTCTGTTTTTTAATTTTTTTTTATGATAAAACACTACGAAAAAAGTGTCGTAAAGTTTTTGCGTCGCAGCGCAAAAAGTGGAAAAAGGCACAGCCAGAATTCAAAAAGACAACAAAAGTTGCCCGTAAATTTGTCATGCCGAAAACGAGTGGCAAATGTTGTTGCCCAAAATTCTTTATGTACACATGTGCACATCTGTATCCAAATATTTATATAAACATACGTTTATATAAGATGCCGGCTGGTTTCGTAAATTGTTACCAATTTTGTGGCGCTGGTTTCTTCTTTTTTTTTTGCCTTGTTTTTATTCTTTTTGGTTTGTTTTCTGCTTGTCAATAAATGAAAAAAAAAAACAAGATGTGTAAATTATTGAAGCAAAGCGCTTCAAAACAAACAGAGAGAGAGAGAGAGAGCAACAGCAATAACATCAGGCGGAGCTTTGTTAGAAATGCTTATAGATGGAGATACACACCCGTCTATGAGATACACACACACACACACACATTCATACACAGCTGGCGCAACGCGCCATGTTGTGCACTCCCAACTCAAAAAGTATCTGCCAGATACACAGCGATTGCTCTGCCTCTCACACGCGCTCACAACATACACACGCTCTCACCGCTCTCGCTAACGCTCTGGCTCTCTTGCGCGCTCGTTCAGTTGCGCTCTCCGTGTGCTGCCATTTTATATAAAATCAGACGCTAATTGCAAGCAGACGTTCAGTCGCCAGTTCAACTCGCAACACGCAACACGCTAAACACAAACATACTGCAAAAAAAATAAAATAAAATATATATAAAATAGAAAAAAACAAGAAATTTGTATAACATATTATATATAATTATTTAAGTATATTTTGTGCGAGCAGCCTACAAGAGACTTTATTTTGAATTACATTAATTCATCAAAGCAATATCAAGAACCATACACACAAAACCAACAACTGTAAAAAAAAGAGCTTTCAGTGTCGACTTTGAATGCAAATGCAAAAGCTCTGCGCCGGTCTCATAAATTACCAAAAGCTACATAGCCAATTCAGTTATTGCTGAACTCTTGTCGTAAAAGCATAGCAGGAGAAAAAGTAAACCAAAAAATAAACGGAAAATTAAGAAATACACACAAAAACTAAGCCACTAAGCAGAAAAGCAAACCAAAAAAGAAAAGAAACAGTGCACAACATAATATCTGTGATATAGAAATTGCAACAAATTTATTATATAAGTGTGTGAAAAGTGTTTAAAAAAAACTCAAAAGTGAGAAAAGAGAGAGAGAGAGACACAGAAAATCAAATTTTGTTAATTAAAGAAAAACTACTCGGAAGTGTATTATAAAAAATGATGGGCACAATGTCTCTGCGTCAGCCCGAGAATTGGCTCTACGAGATTTGGCAGAAGGGCTATGACAGCCCCTGCTACGTTATGGTGCCAAATGCAAAAGTATGTATCAACCTTCAAGAAGAAGACTATCATTTATATATAGTATAACTGCATTGAGAAAAAAAATACCCCTGTCTGCTGCCCCTGGCAAAGAATTTCACCTTGCACTTTTATTGATTTTGTGTGCATAGATTTTTACTTGTTTTTTCGGGTGAGACTGTGCGCGATTTGTCGTCAAGGCAAGCAAGCCGAGAAAAAAAACATATATAACCATATATACAAATATGCTATATATGCTTCAAACCTGTCAATTTTCATGTTGTACAGCATTTTGTATATTTGTTAATCACTTGTTTTTTTGCTCAGGGCACGAAGAAAAAATTCCTTTGTGCGCTGTCCGAAAATGACAAAAAAAAAAAAAAGAAAAACAACAAAGAGCACATGGAACAAGTGAAGAGCAGACGCCTTTTGGCTGGGTCACCATATTTGTGTTTTTATATGAGTTTCGATGAGCGAAGTGCAGCCAAAAAAACAGAAAAGAAAAGAAAAAACGACAACAACAGCAACCACAAGCATTTTTGTGTCTACCTCCGAAAGAGACACGCGTGAACCCAAACGAACCTCGACCCGACTTCGAATTTCGAATCAACGCAACTTGAGCGCTCATCAATGTATGTGTGTGTGCGTGTGGGAAAAAATGCATTAATTTCCTCTTTTGGGTAGATTCTCTAGCATTGTGCATTTCAAGTGGGGTATTTTTTTTTATTTACCTGCTAAATTATATAAAATACCTGAGAAGCGAAATACGAGAAATACAAAATATATATATAAATATATATACATAAGTATGCATTTTAAAATTCTTCGTGTTTTGTTGTCCATTCGCCAAAAACAAAAATGAAGCAAAATCAACAATAGCATTTATAAATTATTTCCATTAACAAGCATATACATAAATTATATAGCCATTTTATTTATTTATTTTGTGCCGCATTGATGTTTATTATTTCTTTTATTTTTTTTGCTCGTATTTCTACGCTTGATTGTTGTTTTTTTTTTATTTGTTAAGCCCGTCTCGGCGCCAGTATTAACCAGTTTTGCATTTTATACAAAGTGTTTTAACAATCCAGGTCTTACCTTTTTTTTTTAAATATTTTATGCGCAGTTGCCAAAGCTGCGAAAATTTCTTATAAAATGTGATCAAAATTTAATTAACTCAGTTTTTGTTTACGCACGTTTGTCAAATGAAAGAAAAACCTTGTATAATATATTTATTAAATATGTTTGTTATTTTTTTTGCATTATTCATGCTACATATTAATTTATTTGTCTGAAAATAATATACAAATCTCGTATATTAGATTTTATTTATTTGTCTTCATTGATTATTTATGCTATTCATTAAATTGCCATGAATTGGGCGACTTTTATTTTAAACACCACCCAAAAACGTGCAAATATTCATAGAGAACTACGCGTTTTCTTGATTTTGAATTTGAATGCTTGGCAATTGGCCCAGCTAGCAAAACTCTCGAGTGCAAAACATGCGAGACGACAGCCGAGACTAGCCGCTTCCTTCCCTCAGTCGTCATAATAATTTATCTATACTTTTGCTATAAATCATATGAGCGCAAATTTAATGACTAAGAAAACGCACGCAAAACGCGCATGAAACGCGCGCGGGTTTCTGGCAACGTGGCGACGAATTTGTTTAAACAATTTATCTATATATACATATATATATATATGGTCGAGAACAATCGCAGTCTGCTTATGGGCAACATTTTGTTGCAGGTGAAAATCAGGCCACTTGCTGTGAAAATGCTTTGCAAAAACAAAAAAAAAATGAAGTAAAACCAAAAGTGGTTATTTTTAGCCAAAGCAAAAATGAAAACGAAAAAGAAAACGCAGAGGCAATCTCTTTGCAGCAGCCACACGAATGTGTCGCCACGCCAAAAAAAAAAAAAATAAAATAAATAAAAGGAAAGAAAAAAGTAGGCAACTCACCTGTCGTTGCCTGCTGTTGCTGCACGTGCTACAACAAGCTACAAGCAGCGCACATGCAACGTGCAAGCGAGATGGCAACAGACACCCAAACCAAATCTGTCGCGCTGTGTTTAGTTCTCTCTCCCCAAAACACTCCGTAATGGTCATATTAAATTTTCATGTGCCTTGCAAACACGCGTGCCATGTTGGCATTGACATTTGGCCACAATTCACAAATATATATATATTTAAATACATATATATATATATATATATATTTGCCATATGTTGTCAATTATTTACTATTTGGCTTGCAACACGCGACACATTGAGCAAATATTGAAATCGATTCCATGAATGAGTCGTCAAATGCGTGACTTTAGCTGCTTTTTTCTTATTTTCCCCTTTTTATTTTATTTATTGATTTTGTTTTCACCAAAAATTATATTTGAAAATGGCGCCTATGTTAGCTGCTATCGATAAATGTTAAGTGTCACTCAACGTTGCTGTTAAGTAACATGCTGCGATAACTTAACAGAAATGATCTTAGATGTTAAAATTTTGTGGAAATCAAATTGAAACCAAACTTTAATTAAACATTTTAGATTAAAATTAATTTTAATTTAAATTTAATTTTTTTTTTGTTACAAATTAA